>MU795401.1:0-24366 GCA_027886305.1 Lentinula aff. lateritia | reverse complement strand
CCTGCTATGTTTTGGCAACAGGGCAAGGAAGCTGAATATACTGATCCTTTGAGTAAAAAATTCTTTGTTCAGTGACATCCGAATTTAGTATTATTCACAATCCATATAGTAGAAACTATCCTAGAATACTTAATGCACAAGGACTGGCTGTTCCGCGTTTGGGACCACATCTTCTGATGGTGCCGTGTATCTATCTATCTGTCTATCTCCAGTGACTCATGAAGGCCAGACTCTCAATGCCATGTACTACATTACTTGAACTTGCTGTTTTAATCGCTCTTGAAGATGGTATTGGATTTGTTAACTGGGTAATAAATACTGGTGAAAATTTTTGAGGGATTGTCAGATATTGTAAACGTTGACGTGGCACCTGCGTGGCATTGAGCTTGGGTCCTGGGAATTTGAAAACGGCACATTTGGAAATTATTAAAAAATATTGACAGTCGATCTTCTGCACTCCAGGAGACTCCAGGTGGTGGTTGTTGAAAGAGTGTTGAACAAGCATGTGATGAACTAGATCACATTTTATTCCATTTTTTGTGTCATGTGGTGACTGGATACAGATGGAAACATGTAGTGGATCAAATAGATGACAAAACAATCACCAAAACAGTGACTCAAATGAAAGGCCTAAGCTTTATCTACCAAATGATATTCTATTGATATTGGGATCATAAAATACCATATTGTCCTTCAATCCTGCCACAAACCAATAACTACCAAAGATATTGACCTGTCAGCAAAGGTCCAATATTAAGCAGATGTTTATTTCATTTTGCGGTGTATGAATAGGATTTCGCAATTTATAAGGGTCATACTGAAACAAAGAGTCTTTCAAATTCAAATTCAACTTTGAGTTCAAGGGATCCTGAAAAAGACCTATGTCACATAATAGTGAATTGACAAACAGACTGACTCAACACAAACAGCTTGCAAAATTGATGTCATAACTAGGATGCTAGAAGCTGAAGTTAGTTTGGCTCAGCAATGTAAACGTGCTTTGGAGCTCTCAACGATACAAAAGAAGCCTATATGAGGCAATCATATTGTCCCTCGTTCCAGTTGTTTGAGCACGGACTGATAAATCCGTCCACGCGTAGTGCTCTAGCGGCCGGGTCATATTACTTCTCCCGGACGCCGTACAGGAAACCGACTCCATAGTGATGACAGATTCCATAGTACACTGTTCTCTATCACACAAAGCAACTTATAATCATATTTGTCAAACAATGTACCATGCTCACTTGCTTTGTGGGATTGAAAACCATTTGTCCTTCCCATTGAGCGACAAAACCTTTCATTTTTATGCCACTCAACAAACCATGAGTCTGCCCGGTTATATTAAGCACAAGATTCCCACATTTCCACATCAAAATTACAATCCTACGTCATCATCAAAATAGAAATGAACCGTTGGATCACAAAACAGTGCGAAGATGATGCCGGTTGGACAGAAATCATGGAGAGAGAAACAGATGTGCTCGAGAGGACTTGTCTGGTATATTATATTTATGGGGGGTTTGTCCCAATTAACACATTCTGCAGACTGCAGACTCAATAATCCAACGTCAGCAACACTGGATTGACTTGGACAAATTTCATGTTGAACGCTTGAAGAAAATCATCAAGGACAAAGATGAATCGCTTCGGCAGCTTCAGAAAGATAACAAGAGATTGAAGGATGAACTAGAGCGCATACAGAGAAAATCATCGTGATTTGTGAGTCCTCAATTTTCTGCGGCACATGTTCATCATTGATACCTCTCTAGCTTAGATACAACAACATTCATTGGCATAGCTGTAGCTTCTTAAGAGTAGAAAAACGCGAAAATGTTATGTTTCCCCATAATTCCTTCAAAAAGACTGGCTTAGTTTGAATTCTATTGTCCAATTGATGAAGAAAGATAATACCTGAAAATCGGTGCCTATATGTATATTCGTAGTGAATTCCCTTTGCAATCTTGAGGTAGTGCATGAGGTCTTAGGACCTATCAACTCACAGAGAAGTCATTTTAAACAAATTGTGCTAAGAAAACATATCATTTGAATACTCACTGCCGATATTTTATAATAGTGTATCTTGTTACACAGCCTGTGCAGACACGAGCATAAAGGGTAGTGTAATCATGTAGAGCAAAGTCATACACTGGCATAAATGTCAAGACCATGCTTGGCACCTACTGCCGGTGTCAGCTTTCTGAAGATCTGGGACTTATTGTAATCTTTATCTTATTGTTCTTTCTCGCTACACATTCCCTTTTGACTTAGTCCAGTTTTATTGTCTTATCTCTTACCCTGATGGTACTAAACATACAGCCTCTATTAGTTACTCTGGCACTTCACTCCGAGCCGCCGAGTAGTTGATATAAATACTCCTGTACTATACTTTAGTTCCTCAGTTTAATTATCAACTTAGATTGCTCTCTTCAACCCAGACAACTTGTATTGCCCTTGTGTTAAGATCATGTACACCGTGTAACCGTGCCAGAGGCCACAAGGTGTCTAAGAGCGGAGGTCAAGTGGGACAGTAGTGAAGTTATTAACAACACCACCGTTACGCCGCTAGTCCCCGGAGATCAAGAGTAGTGAGGAGAGAAGCTAGGAGCAGCCAAGTTGGAGCGGCGGTATTGCCGGTGACGAGGAGCGAGCCAGAGAACTTATAAGTCCTAAGGCTATAGAGAGTGCTTTGAGGTAATGAGCCTGAAGACTTAAGAGATGGACTAAGTTGGAAAAGGAATCTGAGTCGGTCTAAGTCGATAATTAAACTGAGGAACTACAGTAGCATACAGGCAGTATTTATATCTACGGATCGGCGCAACGGTACGGAGCGCCAGACTAACTACTAGGAGCTATACGTGTAGTACCTGCAGGGTAGAGTAAAAGAAAATAAGGAGAGACTAGAATGAAAGGGTATGTGTAGCGAGAAAGAACAATAAGGATGAGATTACAATAAATGGTAGATCTTTGGAATACCGAGCGGCGGGATGGGCCCCAAGGCATGGACTTGACACCTTGATACTCTCTGTTTCTACCTTAGGACTTCGACGTTCTTTGGTTCGCTCCTTGTCGTCGGTGTTACCGCTGTGTCAGCTTGGCTGCTTCTGGTTCTTCCCTTCTCTACTCTTGATCTCCGGGGACTAGCAGCATAATGGCGGTGTTGTCAATAACTTCACCACTGTCTCATCATAGCTTCCGCCCTGAGTTACCAATCGGCCCTTGGCATGGCTTGCCAGTATACATGATCTTAACAGTAAAGCCTAGTGTAAACACGCAGAGCAAAGTCATACACCAGCATAAAGCCTGGTGTTATGTCAGACCCTGGCGTAGAGCCAGGTATAGAGAAAAGGAACAATGGGTGAGGGGAACTATGAAAGGTCAAAAGCGCCTGTCTGCAGTCACGAGGAAGAGAGCGCTTGATGAGTATCGTGGGGAATTTTACACAGTACTTGTCAAGTCCATGCCTCGGGCCTCCATCCCGCCGCTCGGCATTCCGAAGATCCACCGTTTATTGTATTCTTACTCTTATTGTTCTTTCTCGCTACACATACCCTTTCGTTCTAGTCCCTCCTTATTGTCTTTTACTTTACCCTGCAAGTACTACTCGTATAGCTCCTAGTAGTTAGTCTGGCGCTCCGCACCGTTGCGCTGCTCCGTAGATATAAATACTGCCTGTACGCTACTGTAGTTCCTCAGTTTAATTATCGACTTAGATTCCCTCCTTAACTCTTGGCTCTTCTAAGTCTTCAGGCTCAACGCCTTGAAGTACTCTCTCTACAGCCTTTGGACTTATAAGTTCTTTGGCCCGCTCCTCGTCACCGGCGATACCGCCACTCCGACTTGGCTGCTACTCAGCTCCTCTCCCTTGTACTCTTGATCTCCGGGGACTAACGGCGTAACGGCGGTGTTGTTAATAACTTCACTACTGTCCCATTCGTCTTCCGCACTTAGACACTCTGTGACCTCTGGCACGGTTACACGGTGTACATGATCTTAACAGTACTCCTCTTTCCGGCCGCTTTCCCGCTTCTTATTACTGATAAATCCTCAACTTCTCCAAGCACTTGTACGGACTACACCCAAGCATAACAGTAGAAAATTGACCGGCTCTACGTCGTCGTCATTATATATAGGGTATACGGCTTTGCAGTCAGTACTGGCACCGAAGATTTCACTTGGTTTTGCATCAGTGATAAGTAATAGATTGGTTGACTGTGCATCGTCAATCTCAGGCAGCTCCCTTTGGCCTGTGGGCATTGTGTGAGTTCCATTTTGTGCTTATCCTTCATAGTCTGGTGACGGGGTTTTTCAATTTGCCATGACGATTGCGATACACAGATACTGTAGACATTCGGACCAGAGACTTCGCGTACGTCTGTAGTCCAGGGCTTTAACAACAAAAGCGACCCCGCCTGACCGAATGCGGGGGGAAGATACGACGACTCATGCGCGGTACGACGAAGACGGAAGTAGAGGAATTGGAGGAATTAAAGGGGGATGGGACAATAAAATTGGGCTTTTTTGCTCATTGCTTGCACTGGAAAACGGTGGGCCTTCTACCAAGCCATACAATACTGTCACATCGAATTTCTCAGGCTGCCCAACCCATTGGCGCTTAATGTTGAAGACTATCTTTGATGAGAAAGAGATTGGAAGTAGACTCAGGTCGATGCAGCGCCAGGACTGCGATAAGATCTTTAGAGGGGAGCTCAGGATAGGGAAAGGAAGTCTATCTCTCAAGGATCCAGAAACGATCTCCCACAGATGTTGAGACACTCAGTTACTCAAAACCTAGGTCAAAATCGAGGTCAAAATCATATACTCATCAGCAAACGACCACTGTCATGATACCACCTGGTTGCATCCTGTAACTTCTTCATGCCATTATTGAGTGTCATAGTCAAGGGACTCCAAATAGTCTGCATCGATCTGTCGGAGCCCTAGTTGAAGTCAAAGTCAGTCATTGATGCAATAGTGTTGGAAGCTGTACTCTATCTCACCTGGAGCTATATTACCACCTCAACTTTGTTTTCTTGGGATTCACGACTAAGCTGTTCCTCCATCCTCTGGCCATGCTTGCCCTACACTGTGCAGTTCCTCACACTCCCTCGTACACACCGAAGACAAAAGGGGTCGTGAAGGATAGTCTAGATCCAGCAGGGGATTTAAGCTTTTAGCTTCGAAAAGACTGCGACAATCAAGGGCACAACGGAAAGAGACAGAAGACTCAGCGGTTGGAGGGTGATTCAGTCGAAAACAGAAGGACGGAAGGACAAAAAAGGACCTGTGTCCTTGCTTGAAGCAGTCCAAGTCCACGGACTGAGTGAATCTGAACTGTCCTTCTCGTGTCATCAACTACCTGTTTATGTCACACAAGCTTTACAGAGTTTTACATAGGTTCCCTATCATTGAGCACCCCAATGATCATCAAAGAGAGTCGAGTTGAGGGGTGTTCTGCTATACAAAAATGACATGGGAAAATCAGGCAGTGGTGAAGGTCTCCAAAGTCCAAAGAAGCACTATCAACTCAATTTCGAGTTACGGCAATTACAAAATCTCATACGGTCTTGAACCCACTACTGCGATTTTCACTGCATGGATTTTTGAGGCTCTTGAAACAGATTCCAGCCTCTTGCCTTACCTTCATCAGTGAAGCTCTGGCGGCACATTGTAATTGTACTACTGATAATATAACAAACACTCTAGAGAGCTTGTATATTCTTTCCATGCAATGTTTCTCGTTTCATCAGACAACCTAGTCAAAGAGACAAGAGGGTGATATTATGACCAAAAAGAGCATCGAAGTTACCCGAACTTTAAAGATACCGATTGAGTAGCGGTAGATAATCAGAATCCTATTCGTGGCACAGTCATATGCTGCCGGTGATATGCTGACTCTGGGCTATGCATAAAATGCTAATGCAAGCTCTAACACTCACACCAACACAAACACAAACCATTATCAAACACTAAGTTCAAGGGGGTTTATCATTGAAAAAGCAAGATGACACTGCAACTCTACAAATATCTTCATCATGTGGGTATAATGTTAAGGTTGAATAGTTTTTCTTCTCGAGATTCTATCAAACTCGGGCATGCTAAATCTTTCTTTGACTTTATCTGAACTGAACAAAACCTCTGATTTGTATTATACACTACAAGTACAATCCACAGAAAGAGTGTGCACTACTCACAGCACTCTGACTGCTATTAACTCTGAAGCATAATAGTAATCTGTGACTTTGAACTTTCTTTCTTTCTGTCTTTCTTAAACTCTAACTTGTTTAAAGTGAAAGTTAACACTATATCATCTTTGTTTAAAGTGCACTTGTCACTATAGCCAGAAGCTACTAACCAACCAACCAAATCCTCTCAGAAGTGGGGGGGAAAGTGCTTGTTCTCATTTAGAGGCCAGCACCCTCCTTATATATCCTCAAAACAACCCTTAACAACTGATATCAATCATTGTAGCATGTGGATTTCTTGTAGCATGTGCTAATTTTGATGGAAATCATGCTGCATCTCGGAGTAGCATGTGGACCTGTTGTACCATGTGCTATCTTTGATGGGAATCATGCTGTACCCCGGATGGCTTTCCGGATGAGGGACATATGCCAAATCAATTCTGATATTCTCGGAATTAACTCCAGAGGTCCGGAGTATTATTATCTTTTAATCTAATCATTCAGCTTTATGGCAATGCCATACAAACATGAAGCTCGGAACACTTTAATCCTGCAGATATTGTCATAGTCCAAGTCAAACACAAGTGTGGGTTTTAGTATTAGAGCTTTATTACTTGGAAATACAACTGTATTATGCTATGAAGACCCACTTAAGTGTCATTCAGATGCAATCACTGTGCAGTTCTGTGTGTCTTCTCTAAATACAATGTACTGTCCAGTCTCAGCATCACTGATAGTACTTTACAGTTGAAAATGCATAATTACTGCATTATAGACTCAAATAAAAATGAGTCATATCACCGGACTGTGCCGATGTTCAAAGGAAGTCTGACACTGCTTTCTACATCCCTCCACATCCCCTCTTGGTGGCTTCTAATGGCTGAATTCAAGAAGCATGAACAGATCAAGCTTCCATATTTCAATGCGCAGACCGATGCGGTAGTTGCACTCGACTTCTCTTTTGATGCGCATTACCTCGCTGTGGTGTATAGTAATGGCGCAGACATATGGGATCTCGACAAAACCAGCACCATCCCTATATCTACTACACATGGCAGGAGGGTGACTGGGCGTATCAGGTCACTAGCATGGTTTCCTACTTGGCATTGCTTGATCTTAGCTCATGACTCCGGAGTTGTTTACGTGGTCACCTTTGGGATTAATTCAGTCATGGCCGCTGGAGTATATGAACCAGGATTTCACCAGAATGTAGTCTCTATTGCGGTGTTGAGTGACAATCTATTTGCTGTTGCGTTCACTAAGACGGTGCAGATACGATACAAACGTCCAGGGTCTCAAGGTATGAAATATCTAGCTCCAAGCAAGGAAGTGAAGCTCATTTTTCCAAATTTTAGATTCTCTCGAAGGCGACTGGGCACTTCTGGGTTGTTTAAAAAGCCCTCCTGTGATCCAAGGGTTGAATATCTCCAGTCTTACTATAGACAGTATACACACAATCAAAGACCAACGATTACTTGTCTCCTATGGCAAGATGATCATTGTGTAAGGTACTTTCATTTTACATCTATCATATAACTCATAAGAATTTCATTAGAGAGTGGCTAATTCTGTCTCTTGAGCCTTTTTACGCAAATATACAGAATTGATTCATGCTTCTGGATCGGTGTATGTTTTCGCAATATTATCCATAGGTTATCATACTGATTGCTTCACAGTACTGATGTCTCTTCAAACAACAGCTATCTCATTTCTGATAATGCTGCAGGCTCATATCAGCTGTTCTCCCTCCTCTACAGCAGTTCTGTGACATTCATACCCTGCTACCCTGGAACAGATATGGCACAACAGATCTCTGCAGCTAAATTCCTCAGCCGTGACCTGATCATTGGAGGTGGAAATGGGCAATTGGTCTTATGGAACACTGAAGCATCTGGATTGCAAAACCTCAAAGTTGACATTGACAAACAATGTAAGGGTGCTCTGTTTCTGTCCCAATGGGCTGAGGCTAATATTTTATCACAAAGTTGATGCTTTAATCGAGAAATTTTGTGTGAGTTTACTTTTTTTTTGTTTGTTATTCCTTCATTACTGATCCTATGTTTATGTCAGTGCATCTACAAGGCATCTCCTGATGTGGCTTATATCACAGCTGTTGTGAGCGGATCTAGTCAGATGATTATATGGGAATGGAATGGAAGCTCTGCACTCGAGCCTTGGCAGCACTGAGAGACCATTCTCAGCCATGTTTCTGTGCAGCACAAAGTGCAAAAATGTTGCTTAAACCTTAACCTCTGAGTGATATTCTTGATATTAATGACTGTTTTCGCTGTGATTTTTAAGTACATCCTAGATAATTAATTTTCTGCAAATTTTATTCGCACTAAGTTGTACGACTATAACTGCCCAAATTTCCTGTTACATATTAGCTATGAATAGAGAGGCAATCCCAACTCATCAGAAGTTATAGAGAAATCACAATAATACTACTCAGCTACACTACACCAATTCCAAGCACCCTTCATTGGGCTAGACCCCAGACCATCCCGCTACTAACAGTGATGCAATGATTGTAGATGTCGTGGTTGCTTCAAACAACCAGAATTCCCTATCTATCAGCCATGGCGTAAATGCCCATAGTTTGCAGAAAATTGAGAAGTGAAAGAGATCATCAGGTGAATCTATCTATCAAATTCCCTAAGAAACAATCATGAAATTTGAGGGGTAATCAGATCTCATAATTCCAAATCTCAGCAGAAATTCTGCATCGGGTGAGACTTCGCGAAAGAAGAATATAAAAAACAATAAGAATATATTGTGTCTGCATATTTATATCCATATTGTAAGTTTTCATCCAGTCAGAGCCAAAAATATCCTCACAGTTAATGAGTATACCATGGCCACTATTTCTAGAGCTCAGGCACCTAATTTCCGAATCAACGGTAGAGAAGGTGCAGAGGCGGACCTTCGCCGAGGCAATACAAACCCTATCTACAGTTGTTGAAAGCCTGATTCTCCTCACAGAAGTTGAGCTAGCAAACCTCGAAAGCCTTGAAGAGCATCTCTCTGCTGTATGAGATTGTCATTCAGGAAAACTTCACGTTATCCATCTCTAATGGGGGGATGCTGAGAATATCATGGTTGCCGCTAGTAACTTCTTTGACGTTGTAAATGGCATTTACAGGGATAAGGATACTGCATGTGAGGAGAGTGACACCAGTGAAGAGCCACCGCATCAAGCGAGTGAAACGTAGTGTAATGGCATCAAGGCCAAGTTTGTCTATGAGTTGGGGTTCCTTCATCCGGAATAAAGGATGGGCCCAACTAAGAAGAGAATCTGATATGCGTGGTACTTCACTTTGGGCTCAGAGATTATCTGTTGAATTAATATTGATACCAGATTTCAACATGGATAGACTAGCAATGCACTTTGTTCTTGGGTCTTAGAAGGTGGGATGATATGATTGTAATGACCTGCTAAGTTGTTAAAAGGAGTGTTAAAAGGAGTGTATAGAGAGACAATAAGAAGATGCACCTTATCCTCTATGAAAGCCGAGCTACTTGGGGACATCTGGACATGGCTTGGTGGAAACAGGAGCATCCTGAAAGGCTACAATGAGCATCTGTCATTGCTTAGTGGGGTTGCTGACTACCGTAAGCGAGCCTTGATCCAGGTCATATCATCTCTGCAAGCTTTGAGGGTCCTGAGTAACAACATGAAGGGTTTACGGGAGCAGATGTCAAAACCAACCTTGTCAGGCCAAACAATCCCAGTGGAAATCCATACCAAGAGTATCGAGTTGGGAGTGCGCAGGCTGAAAAGTTCCCAAGCGTTAGCAAAGGAGAAGGGAAATGCTGCGAGGCAATCATTCTTGGAGGATGAAACGACGAAAAGGATTTTTCATGAGTCTGGACGGATATACGAGTTGATGCCCTACTCGTTACTTTTGATATTAAGCATTAATTGCAGTTTTCTTGTGACATACCGCAGAGAATTTGGAGAAATATAATACCGCCCAAAAGATTGTTGTACTATGTGGCTGATACTTGTCGTAGAGACAAATATTCAAACTGAGGCCGATGTAAAGTCTGCAGCTCTGTGAGGTAGAACAGAAGGAGTAAGTCCGACTATGCTGTAAGCTATCAACATAGAGTCAAGTAGATAGCTGCCTACTTTGAATCAGGGAAGTTCAATATGGCATTGAACAACGAAAGAGAGCCGCCGGCACTTAGCGGCAGTTAGTCTGACTTGATTATTCTTAGATCGACAGATATTTACTCTACGACGATGATTCTATACAATAATAGACGCCTAGGCCAGACATTTGCCATGAACACAGCGGTTGTTCTAACCTGCCTGAATTTACCCAATACATGCCCTATTCAACCTAGGTACCAGGTCAAAAGATGCAGTTCAAGGGAACTGTCTCTCAAGCAACCCTTCTCACTCTCGGACTTGGTGGAGTGAACCTGACGGAGATCAGGTGACAAGGGCATACGGTCTCTTTCTACGGGACAAGTGGAAGACGAGGAACACGATTTGCTGCACATGCTGCCATATCCATTAAGATTTGGACTCATTGATGATGAAGGGTGAATTTCTGTCGCTCAGATGGTGGTCGCAATCTCTCATCACAAGGTTAGTGGTTAGATGGGTATAGAATTGGCCTGAGATGCATTTCCGTATCATTGGTGGAAAGTATTCATCCATGAAGTATGTACTTGGATCGTGAACACAATGCGGAATTATTACAACAGTACAAAATCTATGATACCAAGTGATTACACAGTAGACAATTTCTTTTTGAAGTTCTCTGGTGAAGACCGTTGCTGCCAACATTGATACTGTCAAGACCATACCGCAACGCCTCGTTCTGCCGCTCGGTAGTCTGAGATCTGTTCTTTATTGTAATCTTCTCTTTATTGTTCTTTCTCGCTACACATAGCCATTCATTCTAGTCTCTCCTTATTGTCTTATTCTCTACCCTGTAGATACTACATGTATAACTCCTAGTAGTTAGTCTGGCGCTCCGTCCCAATGCGCCGATCCGTAGATATAAATACTGCCTGTACTATACTGTAGTTCCTCAGTTTAATTATCAACTTAGATTCTTCTCTCCAACTTAGTTCATCCTCTCTTGTCTATAAGTCTTCAGGCTCGTCGCCTTGAAGTCTTCCTTACTCTGACCTTAGGACTTATAAGTTCTTTGGTTTGCTCCTCATCGTCGGCGTTGCCGCTGTTCCGGCTTGGCTGCTACTAGTTCACCCCTTCTCTGTTCTCGATCTCCAAGGACTAATGGCGTAATGCCAATGTCCAATGTCCGTGTTCTACACTACACTACTCCTGTCTCTCCTTTCCTTTTTCTGACTGGGCCCCCTTCAGCGCTGGTTCGTTATCTTCCTCTTCCTCTTCCCCTTCCTTTTCCTCCCCGGGTTCTTCTTCTGCTTCTTCTTCTTTCTCCTTTTCCTCTTCCTCCTCTTCTTCGCTGTCTACTACCCTCTTCCTTTTCCGCGGCAACCCAGATGGCCCGACTGTCGGCATTTCGGGTGGCAAACTTCTCCTGGCGGCTCCCATCATCAACCAATCCAACTTTCAATTGAAGTGATGATGGTACATGTTTGCCTTCACCTGGGCCTCTCGAAAATACCAATTATCGGCGAGTAACTGAGCCATCTGGCTCTCGAGTACGGCCAAGTGTTCACCAGTTGGATTAACTCCTCCATCGTGTTTCACCGTGGTGGGCTGGCCGGAGTATGAGCATTGTACTTTTGCATCGTGACAGGGTTTACATATAATCGAACTCCTCTTGCCAGCCTGCATCTGGCAAGAGATCTTCTTGCTCCTGCATCTGGCAAGAGATCTTCTTGCTCCTGCATCATTCGCAGGGAGCTCATTCGTCTTCATCATTGTCGTTGTCGCCGTCGCCGCCGTCGCCGGGATCTCCACCAACAGGCTGCAAACCAGGAATGTCAATAAAAGGGATAGAACCAAGAGTCTTCAATACTCACCTGAGCCCTGGCCTTTCCTTTCCCTTTTCCTCTCCTGATCTCCACCACCGGCCTTCGTGGAGATACCGGATTCTCCCCTGGTGAGGAGCCCCACCGACTACGAGCCGTGGCCGCCTCCACCAGTCTCTTCCTCCTTTCTTCCAACTCTCACGCTGCTGCCTCCTTCTGCCGTCGGGCTTCCTCCGCCGCTTTCTTAGCCGCTTCCTCTTTGGCCTTTTTCTTGGCCGCCTCTGCCGCTTTTCTCTCCCTCATTCTACAAACCTTCTCCCACGCTCTCCTCAGAATCTCATCCTCATCTTCCTCCAGTTCTTCGCTTTTGCGATCGGCGGGACTGGCGGGAGGTTGCGGTACTTGGCGGGATCCCGAGGGGCCAGCGGTAGACAAAGAGGTGATAGTAGTGGTTTGAGTACGGCTAGCAGACATGGTGGACTTAGAAGTTTTGGGAAAGTTAGGCCACAGCAGTAAAACCCTGGGTTTTTATAGGGACAAAACGGCGCACGGACCAGGTCAATCCTCGAATTGTAATCGGCGTATGGGGAACCAACAAAATTTTTTCCTGCTGACTAAAAGGATAAATGCCAATGCTGATGGCTTTTGGAAAATTTCCTTTGATGACTGATGGTAAAACCCGATACTAACGGCTTTCGAGGGCTCAAGCCTAAGAGGGGGATACTGTCAAGTCCATGCCTCGGTGCCCCGCCTCGCCGCTTGGTATTCCAAGATCTGTCCTTTATTGTAATCTCTTCTTTATTGTTCTTTCTCGCTACACATACCCTTTCATTCTAGTCTCTCCTTATTGTCTTTTACTTTACCCTGCAGGTATTACATGTATAGCTTCTAGTAGTTAGTCTGGCGTTCTGCACCGATGCGCCGATCCGTAGATATAAATACTGTCTGTACGCTACTGTAGTTCCTCAGTTTAATTATCATCTTAGATCACTCTCTTAACGTCCTCGACTTGAGTCTCCCTCTGAACTCTTGTCACTCTCTAGTCTTCAGGCTCGTCGCCTTGAAGTTCTTCTTACTCTGACCTTAGGACTTATAAGTTCTTTGGTTCACTCCCTGTCATCGGCATTACCACCGCTCTGACTTGGCTGCTACTAGTTCTCCTCTCCTCTGTTCTCAATCTCCGGGGACTAACGGCGTAACGGCGGTGTTGTTAATAACTTCACTACTGTCCCACTTGACCCTCCGCACTTAGACACCTTGTAGCGTCTGGCACGGTTACACAGTATACATGATCTTAACAGTGGTGTAAATTGGTTCAATATAGATGTCAAACCTTTTAAGGTAAATTGTGCTGGTGAGCGGTGAGAATGTGTATTCACAGTTCAAAAATCACTCACAAATTTGGTCTATGATTTTGTAAGCCAATGTTGGATTTTCCATGATCTAGAAGATTTCAGTTGAGATTTGCACATGAAAGGAGTTGGACCGAACTGCAATACGAAGACAAGGGATTCGTGTGTTCAACTGCACCAGGCTGTCTACTGTATCAAGAGCATCATTGTGATGTGTTGCTAAGCTCATCATAAATTTGGAGACTGGGGCAGAGAGAATCTGGGTAATTTCTAATTTAACATGGTCTTCGAAAGATTCAAGCCTAGATGAGATTTGGTCCTTGTCAAAATACATGATGTGAGAACATGCACTTCATATGTGAGGATGATAAGGTACACACCAGTTGGTGCAACAATCTCTCGACCTGACAAAGAAGCTCTTCACTTACCTCTGTGAGGTTTGTCAACTTGTCAACTCGTTGTCCATAGTTGTTGTAGTGTAAATTCAAAGCACTGTCATATCTCTTCGAAAACATTTGAAACAAGTCCAACAGGTACATTGAGTCAGAGATAATTGCATCCATGAGGAGGTTTGGTCAGTGGCAATGTTCGAATTTTCTAGTTTCTTGTCAACGGAGAAACAAAGCAAGGCAAACAAAGAGGATCAGATGACATCAGAAGCGCTTAATGGTTGTCTGACACAAGAAATGCAACTCTAGAGAGAGCAGATTAAAGAAGGATGAACTAAGGCTTTGAACAGACGAACAAGTATATTTTTGATGATAGTAACTCCATATTGATACTTGGATCTTCATTAGTTGGATCTTTGAAATCGCAGGGTATTTCAGTACTTTCCCTGCATATGCGTCGAATATTGGTGGGTGTCATGCCCTGTCCCTAAAGCTCCCCTTGTTTACCCTCCTAGACATCCCAGAACTGCTTCACAGGTACACCAGTTCTTCCGCACCTCCTAAATAACCTCCCATGAACCCCCCATGAACCATGGAAACCTAGCCAACCTCCCAACCAATACTAACTTCCATCTGAAACAACAGTCTCGAGGCTTGCGTATGCTATCGGACAATCCCCTATCAATTTAGCCTCATGGACTCCGCACTTCACGCCATTTCCATTAGATGCTCGTTTATTACAATGTCTCTTTACCTATTCATCCCACCTATATAAGTATTCTCGTAACATAAACGTCCCCAGCTTGGTGGATTTTGAACACACACCCTTTTGCATAGGTCCAGTCCCTGTCCCTTTGTACCTGCTAACCATACAGATTTCTCTTACTCTCTGTTTCCTTATATCTGTTTCTCTACTTCTATCTTCATCTTTACGGTTGTCTATACAATCCAATACACGCTTTTACTTCACGTCTAAGCAATCCTAGTGAGTCTTTGAGCTCCCTCGACCAATACTAAAGCTCCCCAATGTATATCGTTTTGGTGAGCCAACCTACCCCAAACCTCCTCAAGCTCCCCAAGTGCTCCACAAGCTCAGGGACCTTGATTTAGGTAACGTCGAAGCTATCCCCTATGTCGAACTATGTACCGCTTCTCTGTTACTCCCTCCAATGCTTGAGGACGTCTGCCTCTACCTCCACTTCCCGGGACCTCCCTCCTGGGCTTGCACTCCATCGGGAGCTCTCACGTTTGGAACCCACTTCAGCTACGATCTATAACAATCCTGTGCTGTCGATCCTATCTACTACAACTCGTACTACGTAACCATCCAATGCTCCCTAGCTCCTAGTAACCTTTAGCCCCATTAACGTCCTAGGGACCTCCCAGAACCTCCTAGGAACCTCTTCAAAGGTCAACCCTTCAATCCGAACTACTCTTAGGTCATTCTTGTCCTCGGTCGCGGTTCCCGCAGCTCCCTTTGAGCTCCAGCTTGCTCTTAGCACGCTACAACATAAATCCCTTATACCAAAACCTACCCTAAGACCAATTCTGACCCAGGTCTCACAGTGGGGACAAAAGATCGTTGTATTCAACATCCTAGTAGTACTATAGGGGCCCGCGAGTTTGCCACCATGAGACTTGATGAGCACGTGACTGATCATACACATTGTCGTACTTTTGAAAACATCGGCCAACTCGACCTCATATTGTCTAATAATTGATCAGTATTCTCAGAAAATCTATGTTCTTATTCTTATTCAAGTGTTATCTCGAATGCTTAAGTGAAAAGTGCCTTCTTCCAACTGTCCTACATGTGCGACCTTAGTGATACTTGGCCGACACAGAATATGTTCAGGTGTACTTTTGGGATCCAATTCAGTGGCGGGCTTGGTCTAAGGTACTGTCAAGACCATGCTCGACGCTCACCGCCGGTGTCGGCTTTCCAAAGATCTGGGACTTATTGTAATCTTTATCTTATTGTTCTTTCTCGCTACACATTCCCTTTTGCCTTAGTCTAGTTTTATTATTTTATTCCTTACCCTGACGATACTAAACGTACAGCCTCTATTAGTTAGTCTGGCGCTTTGCTCCGAGCCGCCAAGTAGTTGATATAAATACTCCTGTACTGTACTTTAGTTCCTCAGTTTAATTATCAACTTAGATTGCTCTCTTCAACTCAGACCACTTGTATCGCCCTTGATACTCTCTGTTTCTACCATAGGACTTTGATGTTCTTTGGTTCACTCCTCGTCATTGGCTTGGCTGCTTCTGGTTCTATCCTTCTCTACTCTCGATCTCCGGGGACTAGCAGTGTAATGGTGGTGTTGTTAATAACTTCACCACTGTCCCATCATAGCTTCCGCCCTTAGTTACCAATCGGCTCTTGGCACGGCTTACCGGTATACATGATCTTAACAGGTACTTTGTTGACTTCATTCTGGCACTGAGATCATTCGACGGGCCACTTCACGAACTTAGCCGCACAAAAAATAGCGGGAATCATGCAGCATCCAATTGTTTTTGGGACTTGTTTCCAGCGAAGAGTTGATTGAATGTCAATATAACTACAAAATAGTGGAACCTTGCCCCAGCTCTAATTCAAAGAGGGAGTTGGATGCACTGCAGTTCTCCGATTACGTGGTCTAACCATCTCATCAGTTTGGCTTTACAGCACGTCCGAGTTTGCTCACTTCCATACAAGTCAGATGTTGGCAAATCCATAAGCATACTCGTTGTGCTCTCATAGATCTCTCGCAATCCCTTCTGGCCATTTGTATTAGTATGTGTTACCAACCGATATATCAGAATGTCTGGCATGCCTGGTATGCTTATCCGTGTCTTCGAGTATGAATGAATATGATTCTTCCCACACTTGCACTTATCATGGTGGTTCAGGATCTCCTGACTCGCAAGGATAGTACAAAGCCAAGCTTCATGGTATTTGTTCTAAGGGTTGAAACACTGTAAGTCTCATTGATTGGATAAAGTTTTTTGAGATCTCACCCATTTAGTAAAGAGATCAGCAGAAAACCCCATGGCCACGATGGTTTCACTTTTCAGGTCTACTAAATAAGGAGCCACCGCAGCAAGGAGAGTGCTATAATTATGTCTTCCTGCCAATATGATGATTTCAGAGGAGTGTGCTTGTGCATATTTCCTGAATGACGATATACAGGGTATTGTCATGTGAGTAAGATGGACACTTACTAAAAATGTGAGAGACTGATCTCTGTGGCCACAGCGTTTAATAAATCCACTAGTGCACAGAATGAAAGAGCACCGATATCAGGAATTGGCCAATTGGGATATGCAAAAATAAAGAGTATCTGAAGTGTGTCGGAGTTTTTGGAGAGTTCCACCACCACATTCAAGCTGCAAGAGGTCACAGAAGGGAATGTGTCTGATACCAATGCTAGTCACCATTTATCGACTCGGAAGCAAACGCTGTCGGAAGAGCGAAAGGTTATGTCGCCACTCATAACTAACAACATGCCTGTCATGCCCTGGCTACAACCAGACCAGTCCCAGTACCCGCCACACGTTGTCATACATCCTATCCACCTCATGTACCTCCTCTGCACTTCCCCAAGTACCACCATGCACCTCCCCAAGTATTCCTGATATACCTACCCAAACGTCCTTCACCCCGCGCATACAAAACCCTCCTAACCGCCAACCCCTTTAAGTACTAATCTCGATTACCTCCCTCCCTCGATTAACTGCCTCATGTCTCCAGATGTTCTCTTGTTCACTTCCCGTACCTATTTAAGTAGCGCCGCAATGTCCTGAAGCCCCAGCTTGGTATATTTTGAACACACACCCTTTACATAGGTCCAGTCCCTGTCCCTTTGTACCTGCTAACCTATACGGATTTCTCTTTACTCTGAGTTTCTCTCTACTCTTGTCCTTTGTCTCTACAATCGTCTCGACGATCTAATATACGCTTTTACTTCACGTCTAAGCAATCCGAGTGAGTCTCCAAGCTCCCTCGAACAGTACTAAAGCTCCCCAACGCCTAAAGCCTTGGTGAGCTAACCTCCCCCAAAACCTCCTCGAGCTCCCCCATTGCTCCACAAGCTTCGGGACCTCGATCTAGGTAACGTCGAAGCTACTTCCTACGTCGAACTACATGTCGCTTCTCCATTACAACCTCCCACACTCGAGGACGTCCACCCTCAAGCCCAGTCCCCGGGAATCTACCCTCCTGGGCATATACCTTCTCAGGAGCTTACACACTCAAGACCCCTTTCCACTATGACCTATTCGATCTTACGTTGACGTTCTAGCAAGTACAACTCCTACTACGCAACACTACTAGGTCCCGTACTTCTACTTAACCTCCACACGCCTTAGGGACCTCCCCGGACCTTATAGGAACCCCATCAAGGGTCATATCTCTTCATCTCAGCCAATACTAGGTCATTCCTGTCCTCGGTCGCGGTTCCCATAGCTCCCTTCGAGCTCCAGCCTGCTCCTAGCACGCTACAACATAAACCCTTTCATACCAAACCCTACCTTAAGACCTATTCTGACCCAGGTCTTACAATGCCGCACATCAACTCCTTAATATGCCTGACAAATGACAAGGTCCGTACAGCAATTGGACATTTTGGCGTATTGGGAACTATTGGGAAGTGGATGAAAGAAAAATCCTGATCTGTCGATGGAAAAAAGGGAACAAAGAAAAACTGATTTATATCACGCACCGCAAACCTTCAGTTACGCACCACACTACGAATAGTGGACTCAGATTGCAGAGGCTGAGCTTCAACATTGCTGCCAGTTTATCTGCAGGTTTACATTTAGTCAGGCATAATGATGGTGTTTTCAACTCACGAACTACTAACCACATTACAAAAGCCATATTTTCTTAAACTGAGGTGTGATCCCTCCGAGTACGTCAATCAACTAGGACTTTCCCAATTCAACGGCAGAGAAGGTGGTGCATCTACAGTTGAGATCATTGGATGTCCTCCACAAGAAATCCCTCGGGTTGGGAATGCACAGGCTAAAAGTTACCGAGCATAGAAGAAATGCAGTGAGACACTCATTCCTGGAGGATGAAATGACTGTGAAGGTTTTTGCGAGGTTTGATGGATATAGCTACAAACAGTCTTGTCAAACTTTCCTATCAATTTCAGTTACGTTCTTGCTATAAAGTAAGACTCGCCATGTTATGAATTTGGAGAACTATGATACTGCCCAACAGACTCATCATAGAGACATGTATCGCCGCCGCCGCATGACTCAGGTATTTTGCTTTGTTGGCCGGTGACTGGGGATATCGTTCAAGATTTGCTTTCGTGGATTGTGAGACTTCAAACCTTTCGGCGGTATTCTATGCTGAATTTGATGTAATGGGAAACCTTGAAATACTTCTAATCCTGTTTTCCCCATCCTGAAATCATGTAGAAGGGCCTACACCTCGACAGTCATTTAATTTCACGACAAATGTAGATACATATGTACATTGTCATGAAGTACGTAGCCCCTATCATTTTCCTTTTCTTACTGTCTCTACGCCCTTATTTGTACAATACATCACTCCATCACTTTCACGTCCCACCATTGTCAAACCCTCATTGATTACTGATCCATCTGTTACCCTTCTCCTTCTACCGGCTTCCGCCACCTCCTTTATTCTCAACTGTACAGTATTACATTGTTATTTCTCGCAGATCGGATTATGTATATAAAGCCAGCTCCCCACTACCTGGTCCCTTATCTTGACCTCTCTGTCATTATCTTGGGACCAGGTATGTGTTTACTTAGTATTACCTATGACTACGATACTCAATATATCTCTGTCATTATCTTGGGACCATTCTGTCCACGCTTCGCTCAGTTGCTCCGCACCGTCGCCCCGCTTAGTCACTCCGTCACTGACGCTTTGTGACATACATCACCTTCACCTCTCTGGTCCTTTGTTCCATTTTAGGCATGAGTTCTTCTTGGTTAGCATGTAAATCAGTTTCGGAAAGCTATGTTGAGTTGCATTAGAATCAGATAATAATGTTATGACTGAAATGTATCTGCTTGCCCGTCCCATCGACGACGGTTGATCTGCGTGAAGTTTTCCCAGTATACAATTCCTCTTGAGGCCCTCGGCATTATGACTTCCAAATTTCACACCATCACTGGGGGATAAAGGTGTCGCATGGGAGGTCCCGAATGATGGCTAGACATCCGAAAAGTTGAATGTGTATGGCGGCTCAGAGTTACTGTTTTCGATTTGTTCCCGGGAAGGTTTTCTGGCCTTCATATCTCCGTTATTTTGCTGTTTTGAAGGAATTCAACTTTAAGGGTGTCCAGCGGACATGATGACGGAAAGTTACTGATTTCAAATGAGGAAGGCACACCCACATAATACCTCCTTCCAGTCTATCTTTCCCCTCCGCTGATTTGTTGCGGTTTTTCCCCATGGAACCCAATGCCCTCTCACATAGTCTCACATTATTTCAACGCCTCGCTGCAAAGTTGGATAAGTTATACTTATCATGAGGATGTAGAGCCAGTCAAACTCTGGTCCTCAATCTTTGTAAAATGTCTGGCCTAGGCATTGAGAGACAGTTCCCTTGAACTGTGTCTATTGGCCTGGTATCTAGGTTGAATAGTGCGCATATTGGGTGAGTTCAGGCAGGTTAGAACAACCACTGTGTTCACGGCAAATGTCTGGCCTAGGCATCTATTATTGTATAGAATCATCATCGTAGAGTAAATATTTGTTGATCTAAGAATAATCAAGTCAGACTGACTGCCGCTAAGTGCTGGCGGCTCTCTTTCGTTGTTCAATGCCATATTGAACTTCCCTGATTCAAAGTAGGCAGCTATCTACTTGACTCTATGTTGGTAGCTTACAGCATAGTCGGACTTACTCCTTCTGTTCTACCTCACAGAGCTGCAGACTTTACGTCGGCCTCAGTTTGAATATTTGTCTCTACGACGAGTATCAGCCACATAGTACAACAATCTTTTGGGCGGTATTATATTTCTCCACATTCTCTGCGGTATGTCACAAGAAAACTGCAATTAATGCTTAATATTAAAAGTAATGAGTAGGGCATCAACTCGTATATCCGTCCAGACTCATGAAAAATCCTTTTCGTCGTTTCATCCTCCAAGAATGATTGCCTTGCAGCATTTCCCTTCTTCTTTGCTAACGCTCGGGAACTTTTTAGCCTGCGCACTCCCAACTCGATACTCTTGGTATGGATTTCCACTGGGATTGTTTGGCCTGACAAGGTTGGTTTTGACATCTGCTCCTGTAAACCCTCCATGTTGTTACTCAGGACCCTCAAAGCTTGCAGAGATGATATGACCTGGATCAAGGTTTGCTTATGGTAGTCAGCAACCCCACTAAGCAATGACAGATGCTCATCGTAGCCTTTCAGGATGCTCCTGTTTCCACCGAGCCATGTCCAGATGTCCCCAAGTAGCTTGGCTTTCGTGGAGGATATTGTGAAGTTTACCTGAACAACAATTTCATACAGCACAGAGAGATGCTCTTCAAGTCTCTCGAGGTTTGCTAGCTCAACTTCTGCGAGAAGAATTAGGCGTTCAACAACTGTAGATAGGGTTTGCATTGCCTCGGTGAAGGTCCGCAGAACCACCTTCTCCACCATCAATTCCGGAAAGACGTAGGCCACCACCTCGGAACCGAAGGAAGGAACTGACGCCTGAGCTTTAGAAATAGTGGCCATGGCATACTCATTAACCGCGAGGATCCTGGTGTGATGGTTTATCAGTTACACATCATTGTCAGGCTCTGACTGAATGAAAACTTACAGATCAACCGTGGCAGCAACCTTAGAGCTCAACCTCTGTAATCCGCGTCCGCTATTACGAGCGTCATGCGCAAATGCGATTAATTCCTTGCCTGGACCAACATTCAACTCGGAGAACGATTTCGAGCAATCACAACTTACCAAGCACATCTTTGCTGGTTAGTGTACTGGACCTTACCAGGACAGCAAGGTCCAACACTGCCATTTCCGCCTTCTTGATATCCAAGGACAGTGCTGAACTTCCAACCGAAGTATCCAACAACTGTTCAAAGGTTGTGATTTGGGCATCCATCAATTGAGGGAAGTCGGCCCATTGAGGAAATGTAGCATCAAGGGTAGGATCACGGCAAACACTTAAGTCGTGTACCCACAGAATGCCACAAAGTGATACCGAGAACAGGAGAGTCATGATTGGTAAAGTGAGGAGAAGAAGCATAGTTAGACACAGAGGCTCATCGAGACCATGAGAACATCATAGAGAAATGCAGATGCCTGACCCATAGCACTTTCCATCACCAAAGGGTGGATGTCTTTAGTGATTCCATGCTCAGACTCGGGCAAACTCTGGGAATGGAGATCGGAGACATCGACTGGTAGAGGAGAATTACCAAGGATGTTTTGCTCAGTGTCCTGACTGTGGTTTCCTTTCCCTTCCCTTTCTTTCGTAGGAGAGTTATTGGAGTGCAATTGCTCAGTATCAGATTTGCAGGAGATGTTAGTGGACATGTTTTATGAGGGAAGGGCAGTTGGAAATGTGCTTTATATACACGTCGCGGTGAGTTTCAAAAGGGTCTTTCATCTTCTCTTGTCATAAATGAGAACTTAGATAATCCTTTGTGAACTACTGAGTTCTAAACGATTTGCTGATTCAATAAAGAGAGACAAAGCAGCATAGTACTTGACAAGGCCAAAAGAGAATAAACAAGAAGTCAGTTTGATAATGTTTCAATGGATGCAACATGTTGAGCTCCTCCGATACATCCCAGAGGATCTCTTGATAGTTGCTGTATTCGCAGAATTGGATCATATGATGTCGAGTTTGGGTGCGCGCACCACAGGGCATTAAATTGGTTCTGCCACACAAACATTTGGCATTATATTTGTCTAGGAAAGCGTCCAAAATGACCTCGACCTCTGATACGACACTAAACTGGGGTCCGATCGTCATTGCAGCAGCTTGTACTAAGATGATTCCTCTGCCTCATGAACGTCGGATGGGTGCACAGCATACCAGAGTCACATTCGTCAGTAGCGATTCCTCTGTCTCATCGACGTCAGAGATAAACGCAGGTGATGGAGGAAGTAAGTTGAGAAAGCAAGAAGTGGTGATAATGTTGCAACATAATCAACAAATTCCCATTGATTCAACAAAGGGACAAAGGACAAAGAGATGATAACATTATGAGTACATATAACAGGGGTTCCTTCAAGGTGTACCCCAGATTTTCCATTAGTATCTCCCAGGTCCTACATAGTAATCATTGACACGACAGCAAAATGGGCATGAATCACGTTGCAACTTGCATCCCTGACAGACAGGTAAGTCGATGATCATAGTCCAAAAGGAATTGAGTACTGACAAGATAACATAAACCAAGATAAAAAGTATTCGCGCCCGATTGTATCCTGCCCACGCCATGTCTCCCAAAGCCGTCTCAGCTCACTTCAGAGAAGATGCTCGACAGTGAAACATAAACTGCTTTGTCTTTGCTAAAGACCTCCTTTCAGAACCTAGACTCCAACCTTACATTCACGATGTTGTTTTAACCATTCGTTACTCTGGAAAGTCGTTTAGATTTCTGGTATTCTTCAAGAGGCACAAATTACTTCCACCAAACCAAACCATCCAGAGTTTGCAAGGAGGACACATGAACGGTGATGTCCTCGTGGTTGCTTGTGGTAAAAGAGTTCTGATTAGAAATTTGTGCAGCGGATTAGAAGATCGAGCAGCAGATAGAGCTATTAGAAGGTGTGTCATTTTACAATGACTGCGACTTCTGAAAGTTGACTGACTGACCGAATTAGGCTTACCAAAGCTCTGCATCCGATCAATACCCAGCGTCGGTTCCCTTCCGCCATCTCATTTATATAGATTATTTTCTGTATCTTTGTACTCAATGGACTTGTATGTTCTTCCAATTTGCTTCTGTAGATTTTCAATTTGGGTACTGGATAATATTTACTTAACGTGATACAATAATTCCAATTCTATGAGGACCGAAATTATTCATTGACTGATCGCAGAGACGTTACTAGGCCAGTGCATTACTGAAGGGACTGCTTGTATCAAAACACCCTGAGTACGCTGCGACGCAAGTCTTAGCTGCCACAAAGAGCGTGAAATCTATTGCTTCTTCAAGTTTTGAATACGCGAACATGACCAAATTGGTCTCATCTTCTGAGTTCTGCCATGGCCACCTTGACCGCCACCAAAGCCCCCCTGCCCCTTGAGCTTTGGCTTTATGTTCCGCTGCAGATTTTGACGGGGCAAATGAGGATTTTTAAATATCGGGGGCCAGATTGGGAACACCTGGGATGTTGGTGATTTGTGGGTTGGTCACATTGGAGGTGTTTTGGAAAGAGGAAGAAGTAGTAGAACTCATTGGTGTTGTTTTCACTGGTGTTTGCGGCAGTAATACTGTACGTGTTGTCACAAAGCGTCAGAGACGGGGTGACTAAGCGGAGCAGCGGGGCAAGCGGTAGAGCGGAACAACGGAGCAAGCGGTATAGGCGGAGCGACTGA
>MU795400.1:0-24576 GCA_027886305.1 Lentinula aff. lateritia | reverse complement strand
CTCTTACTTTTATTGCCTCACTGAGACACTAAGCTCTACTATCCAGGTTGGTACCACAGAGTGTCACCACTGTGTAACCCCTGTCCTGCTCAACACTGATTGCCCCAGATCTACTCCAGCATTCACAGGCAGGAATGAGATTTTAGAATCCCTCGAAAAGTTCTTCCTCAATACTACATTGCCAACAAACCAAAAGGTCTTCTTGTTATATGGCTTAGGAGGAGTGGGAAAAACTCAAACTGCGCTTGAGTTCAAGCAGAGATTATCCTCAAAGAAGAGGTAATGTGATCATATTCACAAACTGCGAAGGAATGTTTACTCAATCTTGCTCACTGAGCAGACTCACCAAAATCTATTTTATCAAGGCCAATACTGAGCAATCGATACAAGCCAGTTACTTTGACATTGCGATTGACAATGGTATTGTGCAAGCTCAAGACTGGCATGCCGGAATTCACTGGCTGCATTCTAATCAGGAATCTTGGTTCATTATCATAGATAAAGCTGATGATCCTAAAATCCCTTTAACAAAGTACTTGCCTTCTTGTGGTCATGGAAACATCATCATTACCTCTAGAAATCCTGATCTACAGGATGTCACAACACAGTCACTGGAGGTCCAGAATATGGTTCCAACTGAAGGAATTCAACTGCTTTCTTTGAAAGCAGTTGGTGGTTCTTTGACTGCAGAGCAAGAGAAGAAGATTGCTGAAATTGCCAAAAGGTTGCATTACTTCCCATTGGCTTTGGTACATGCTGGAGCATATATTAGGCAGCGAAAATGTCTTTCCACCTATCTTGAAAGACTACAAAACCTACGGAGACAAATTTTGGAAAAGGAAATACCTCAGTCTTTGGATGGATATACACTTTCCATTTATGCAACCTGGAAGCTTAGTTGGGATGAGCTTAGTGACCAGGCAAAAGCCTTGTTAAGTGTTTGTGCTCATCTTCACTATGAGAAAATTCCTCGCCTATTATTTGAAAGGGCAATGAAGAATATTGATATTGTATACATGCCTCTGGGACCAAGCAATGCTGTTGATGAAGCTAGAATCATATTATCAGAATTGGCCACATTTGAAAATGTATGGGATCTCAACCAATTTGATGAAATTGTAATAGAAGCAAATTCCTACTCATTGCTGCAAGTGGCTGATGAGGGCCTCTATGATATTCATCCACTAGTCCAGCAGTGGCTCCAAGACATCACTTCCAAAAACAAGATTCAAGGAACTCTGGGGATTGTAGCATCAGCTCTCCAAAACATATCCTGGAAAGACATTGCATTCAATCAACATATGGCATCCCATTGTTTTGCAATACAACAGTTTGAGTGCAATGACTATGCTGTGGATTTAGCATTGGGTGGGTCATTGGATATTCTTGGACAGTATTATCAGGCTCTTAAATTATGGGAGCCCTGGCTCGAAACATTTAATAAGTTATTGGGATCTGAGCACAATGCAAGTCTAATGCACAGGGAACGAGTAGGAGGATGTTATATGAAAATTGGGAGGTATCAAGATGCTATAGACATCGAACAACCTTTGCTGGAAAGCTCCAAAATAGTTTTAGGGAAAGAACATCCAGATACTTTGACCAGGATCCAAAATGTAGCAGTCACATTGAGGAAAATGGGCAGGGTCAATGAGGCATTATCCCTTGAGCAGCCTCTACTTGAAACCTCTAAGAGGGTTTTTGGGGAAGAACACCCAAATACATTGGCTAGGATCCAAAATTTAGCTGTCACATTTATGCAGATGGGTAGATTCAATGAGGCATTGTCCCTTGAGCAACCTTTACTCGAAACATCCAGAAGAGTTTTTGGAGAAGAACATCCACTCACTTTGGCCAAGATCCAAAATCTTGTAGGCACATTGTGGGAGATGGGCCGATTTAATGAGACATTGACCCTCGAGCAACATCTGCTTGACACATCCAAAAGAATTTGGGGGGAAGAACATCCAAACACTCTGACTGTGATACAAAATCAAGCAGTCAAACTTACTGAGATAGGTAGATTCAATGAGGCATTGTCCCTTGAGCAACCACTGCTTGAAACCTCTAAAAGAGTCTTGGGGGAAGAACATCCAAGCACTTTGACCAGGATGCAGAATCTGGCTGAAACATTTAGGCACATGGGCCGGTTCAATGAGGCATTGTCCCTTGAGCAGCCTTTGCTTGAAACCTCTGAAAGAGTTTTGGGTGAAGAACATCCAAATACCTTGGCCAGGATCCAAAATCTAGCAGTCACATTTATGGAGATGGGTAGATTCAATGATTCATTATCCCTTGAGCAACCTCTACTTGAGAAATCCAAAAGAGTTTTGGGGGAAGAACATCCAGACACTTTGATGAGGATCCAAAATCTAGCTGAAATATTTAGGCACTTAGGCAGGTTCAATGAGGCATTGTCCCTTGGGCAACCTCTACTTGAAACCTCTAAAAGAGTTTTGGGGGAAGAACATCCCAATACCTTGGCCAGGATCCAAAATCTAGCAGTCACTCTGATTGAAATGGGTAAATTCAATGAGGCATTGTTCCTTGAGCAACCTCTGCTTGAAACCTCTCAAAGAGTTTTGGGGGAAGAGCATCCAAACACTCTGATGAGGGTTCAAAATATAGCAGAAACATTTAGGCACTTGGGCAGGTTCAATGAGGCATTGGCCCTTGAGCAACCACTGCTTGAAACATCCAAAAGAGTTTTGGGGGAAAACCATCCAAACACTTTAGCCAGGATTCAAAATCTAGCAGTCATATTTTGGGAGATGGGCAGGTTTGATGAGACATTGTCCCTTGAGCAATCTCTGCTTCAAACCTCCAAAAGAGTTTTGGGAGAAGAACATCCAAACACTTTGGCCAGGATCCAGAACCTAGCAGTCACATTGATTGAGATGGGTAGATTCAATGAGGCATTGTCACTTCAGCAGCCTCTACTTGAAACATCCATAAGAATTCTAGGGGAAGAACATCCAAACACTTTGGCCAGGATCCAGAACCTAGCAGAGTTATTTAAAAGAATGGGCAGGTTGAATGAGGCATTATCTCTTGAAGAACCTCTACTTGAAACCTCCCGCAGAGTGTTGGGTCAGGAGCATCCACACACTTTGACCAGAATACACAATCTAGCAATCACATTCCGAAACATGGGACAGTTAAATGAAGCATTGTATCTTCAACAACCTTTGTTGAATATGTCTAAAATGATTCTGGGAGAGCACCACCCAAAAACTTTGGAAATAATACAGGCTCTAGCAATGACGTTGTGGCATTTGGAGAGGGAAGATGATGCTCTGGAGCTTGAGCAAACCCTACCTGAAGGTCTGAGGAATTTTCTGGGCAAACAAGTTCCAAGCCCTACACCACTGCCAACTTCCATTGCCAGTGATCTGCCGCAAGAACAAGATTGGGAAATTAATCCGATTGAACATGTTGAATGATTGTACACTTTGGGGGATCTCCCAAGAAATAGCAAAGCACCTTCGAGGTTTTTTTCCTTTCCAAGTCCATCTCAATTCATCAAATATTCAAGTTCCTCATTTCCTTTATGTTTACTCTTACTTTTTTTCTATGCACTGGTCATTGTTTCTTTCAGTACTTGAAATGGTGTTTTGCAATTCACTCAGGTGTGTAGACACTCACATTATGAGCTCTTGCCATCTTCGTGCTACTCCCTATGATCATTCTTCTTTAAAACTCCGTAACAGCCTTTACTAACACAACTCCCGTCACAACAGCTTTCTGTTCTTGACTGCGCACAACGTTGTCAACAATGCAGTGATTTTTTGGCTTTTTGTTTGATTTCCTTTGTGTATGGAAAAGCATGTAGTGAACATTGTATGGTCATCTGTAGAAAGAAAGCAATCAATTTTATTAGATTATTTCTTCAACTTCAATCCAAAAGAGACGGTAAGACACAGGGAGTGACATTCAAATTTCCGTCAGCTTAAACTCAATGAATGCTACAGATATGCTCATTGCCTGTTTGCTAGTTGCTCGATGTTATTCAGAGCCGAGTCAAGGTGGTGGGAGATGCAAGAAGGGGGAATGATGAAGAATTAAAGATGTATTGTGTAGACAGATGAAGGTGGGTTTAAGCTCTGTGAGAGAAGGATGCACATATAGAACATGAACTGAACCCTGGTAAAGTTATACGTATAGATAGGAATAATACGAGGACATTGGGGTAAAAGCAGGGAATAGAAGAAACAACAACACTTGGACAAAGATAGCATGAAACCCATACACACTGGATGATCCAGCAGAAGACAAAGCAAAATGAAATTTCTGACAGCGGCAGGGCCGTTGCCTACTCTAACCATCTCGTTGGTGGAATCCCCCACTGATTACTTCTATATATCCCCATATGCGTATACGCATCCATCTTGAACGGGATCTTCTTCTTCACACCGACAACCGTTCTCAAATCCTCTCTCAACCCTCTCACCTCTTCGAAATCCGCAAAATTCTCCACATAGACACATATCACCCTATTATTCCTATCGTCTTCATTCACTGAAACCTTTGCGGCTCCTCTCTTCCGATACATGCATACCATTTGCACAACGTCTCGCCATAACGCATCAATAGTATCCCTGTTTGCGAAGATCATCCATTTACCGGATAAAACGTGGTATTGAAATGCGAGTTCGTCGAGTGTGGAGACGGTTAGTGTTAGGTGGCCGTCTGTTCGGTGTCCGCTCGCGAGAGCATCAAACGCGGCTATGAGTTCGGGGATACGAGGTGTTGAGGAGAAGGATGATGATGATCCGCGATTTATTGCAATCCATTGGGTCGTCGGGAGAACAAAATTGACGATGCGAGATTGGGATTGATTTTGACCATGGTTTGGGCTGAGACTGGGCCTCCAATACCGTGTAAATATCTCCACGTTGGGTAGAGTAGCGGTATACTCGTTGAAATGCGCTGTTATCCGGCCGTCAGTTGTGGTTATGTGGGGAGCAGGTGAAGAGGAAGAGAAGATTTGTGGGCGGTAAGGTGTGAATGAGGAAGTCTACAGCAATGAAAATTTAGTCATAACTTGACTGTTTATGAGACGGCACTCACTGAATCCATAGATTGACTCTGTTCGACATCTCTGTGATTTTCCGACCTTGGTCTTTCTTCTCTTGTGGAGATATCATTTGCATCGTTCAATCGTAGTCGTCCCTTGTACAACCGATTATTCGCGTGAGCTTTTCGGAAACTTCAAGCATACCAATTGTCTCATCAACGCAGGAGACATTTCGTCTATATCCATAGCTTCATCCATGGCGGGTGCTGGAAAGAGGTACGAGAATGAAAAAGAAGTTTTATCAGCGTTTCCGTTCACTTTGCAATTTGTCGTGTCACGTCTCAGTAAGATGAAAGGTTGAAGGAGGTGGCATCACACAAGCTTTGCACCAGCTTTGCACTAGGATCTTTGACATACGCAAAGTCTCTTGTTCGAACACCGCCCCGGGCATCGGGCAGATGGTCCTCGTGCCCAAATCAGCGCCATAACTAATCACTTGTTTAGGCTAGTTCATAGTCCCACACTACTGGTTGCTGCATTCTTCCTTGGAGTTGATCATTCCGGGACTGTTACTGACCAATCACAAGGTCAAGATTCCTGAAAAAAAAAAGATTGAGCCAAGGAGCGAAAGCAGCGTACCGATTGATCAATGATAAGATCAGATTGCCCAGAACATCTCCTTCATCTCCTTTGAACTCTTCACCATCCTTTACTTTCAGTTCAAGAGACAAGACTTGTTCCTTTGGCCCCCGTCACACTGCTATCTTTGGAAAGTTCTATCACACCCCCCCCCCCTCCCCCTTCCCACCCCACTTCTTTCTGCCTCCAATTCCTCATGTCATCAGGAGTTCGGGAGTCTGTCAGAAGTGCCACACCATCCCTCGACAGTGATTTAGACATTTATTATGACCAAGTCCCATCTGCATACAGGATGTCAAATCTCAGCACCAGCTCAGGACTGAGAGGCCAATATATACCTCCAGCATCTGCTTCATCCTCGGTAATTAATCTCACAGCTTTAGCACCGGCTAGAACACGTCCACATTTTGGAGACAGAAGGGTCGAGATTGTCCATTCAACATACTATGTTAAGGGTGGTTTAGTGAATCGTCAAAGGATATGGGTGCGGTTGTTCAAAACTGGGTTCTTCGAGTTGGTCTCAGTTGCTAAATAATTCTTCGTCAGATACTAGCAAGTTTAGCAGTTGTTGGCAGTGCAATTGTCATTGCTGTCATTGTTAGTACCATCATCGTGCTATCCCGCAAAAAGAGTACCTCCTCCAACTGAGACGAAACACATTCGGAAGCGAGACAGATCAGTATGATTTTTGGGCGCAGACCTCGAGTCAATTCCTGGAGGAAGGTTATCGGAGGGGATTTTAGAAACCTGGGAAGGAAACAAAATTTCGCAAATTGGTGAAGGTACATAGCTCTTGAATGCCCTCTAAGTCTCCGTACCGAGCCCGGTGTTGCAACACCTGTGGAAATCAAACGCATTAAGCTTGAGCGACACTCTGCTATAGTACGGGTGATTGAGCATTAGCGAAAAGAGGAAAGGCGTGAGTTTAGACGCCTGTTATATTCCGTCCATCATAAATTGGGCGTCTAGTAGGCTCTTTCGTGTACCACAATGTGTTCCCTATATTTCTCCTTCTACATAATCTTTCGCCTGTTTTCAATACAAGCCGTACTCACAACCACCTGCTGTTCATGCCCCAGGACTTCTCCACAGATTGATTCATTCCCATTCGTTCCTCACAGCGAGTTTCACCCTCTTACTTCCTCCTTTCATACCACGTCCCATCGTCAAATCTCCCCTTCTTTCCCTGTCTCCTTCATTCATGGTCCCATCTGGCTTTCTCTGGGCTGATATTCATTCTTCTGATATCACAGGACACCGAAGACCGAGCGTCTCTAAATCTAGCCCCGAACTGTCCATGCGGATCGGTTGATTCCTATTCCATTTCGACGTCTTTTTCATTGACCGCGTCGAGGGGTCTGGGCCATTCATCCTCAGTATGAGTGGGATTCAGGGAAATGGAAATAGACGATTTGCCAGCTGTCTCTCCGAGTGTGGTTCGGAAATAACCTGGGGTAGCATCCTATCCTGAAAAATCTTCCTATTCCTCACTCAAAATTCATTCAAACTCGTTCTAGGCCTGTAATCGAGACCATGGACGAGTAAAATAAGCGGGGTACATTAAGAGGTGTGTGGTCCTGATATTGGAGGAACATCTGTCTCGTTCTAAACTACCCCAGTGAATCTACAGAACATTGCCTCGATATCCCTTAGGTTACACCTGCAAAACGACAATCATGCCCGTCCCTGTTCAAAACCTTCCAGAATGGCCATCGGAAGTCGAAGCGCATCCTCTGCTCGTTATCGACTATCAACTACTGAAAGCAGGCGACAAAGACGAGATCAATAGATTATGGGAGGCCGGAACGACGTTGGGCTTCTGGTAGTAAGTAATCCTTTAATCTAAATGCACCGTTGGCTTGCTAAATCGGTTCCGATCCCGTTCTGAAGCTTGAAAAATCACGGCGCCGAACAAGATTTCGTCGCGATGTGGGGTATGGGGGAAGAAGTCTTTAAGCTTCCACTTGAGGAAAAGATGAAGTACGAGCAGGGAGATGAAGGACTCTCCTTTGGGTGAGTGATTAACCTACTAGCGGGGACACTTAATGAACTTCACGCGGCAGGTACAAAGCAGTGGGTCATTACATCGTGGACGCCGTAGGCAACCCAGATCCCGTTGAGGGCGTCAACGTTGCCAAAGACGACGCACTATCTTACCCCAAAGTCTCCCGAAGAGAGTATCCATCTGTCATAAACGACCTCATGGATCCCGTCATCACCCCTTTCGTAGAGAAATGTGTTGATATCAGCAATACCTTGATCGAAATCTTCAACGACAAGCTTGGATTACCAGAAGGTACTCTAGCCAAGTTCCATAAGCGGGAGGAGTTCAGCTCCAGTGAGACGAGGACTATCAAGGCCCCAGCAAACTTGACACCAGGTAAATTGGCCATCGGGGGTCATACAGACTTCGGGACTTTGACGCTTCTGGTGAATAATCTCGGAGGACTGCAAGTCCTTCCGCCTGGGACAACCGAGTGGCGGTATGCAAGGGTGAGCACATTTGCTAACTGGGATGGATCTTCCTTATGCTTATCTTGTGTAATCATATACGTAGCCGCTTCCAGGACATATGATATGCAATGTCGGTGATGCTCTGACCATGTTCAGCGGAGGGTTGCTCAATTCAAATATCCATCGTGTCGTGTACGTACTTCTTTGCGATATCTTCAAGCGCAAATATGTTGATGATCCGTTTCCACAACAACGATAGACCGCCTCCAGGTCCACAATCCAAACATGATCGGTGGTCACAAGTGTACTTCACCAGGCCTGCGAACGACACACCTCTCTCCCCGTTGCTCCAGAGCCCGATCATATCTACAGCATTTACTAACCTTACTCCGGAGCGACAGAAGAGCCTCAGTCCAGGTGTTACCGCATATGAATGGTTTACCAGGCGGCAGAAGAATTATCGGACGAAGAATCATAAGGTAAGCTTGGCCTGAATAGCTGTATTAGACACCATCTCATATCAAGCATCCATCAGGGAACAGAGACGTGGGCTGCAAATAGAGGAACAGAGCATGGCCGTGCATAAGCAAACTGATGATCATCGTGTCGAGTTGTATTATTATCCAATTTATCCTTGGCTTCTTCCAGCACTGAAAAAGCTGGTATTCACACTCATTTTGTCCTTGAGCTTCAGAGACCAAAACCAGCTCTGATATATATCTTATCAACCACTAATTTGATTGATAGATCTATAAGCTCTTGCACATCCTGCTTCCTCAAATTCTCGTTGAAGATTGATAGAAGCTCTGTGGAGGCGTTCTGGTCCCTAGGATGAAATAATCCCCCTTAGGCACTGCCTGTAAATATTAGCCCCATATTCCGCCGAGCGTCACTGGATGTCTGGTGACTTTGAGACCGTGCTGTACGTTGGTTGAAATCATTAATTCCCGTCGCTACTGGGATACTGGTGGAACTGATATCACCTTTTTTCCACCGCATTATAATGAACATAGATATCATTCCAATCATTGTACTCATGATGCTTCACGCAACACCCCTCGCCACAGGCCCGGGGGCTGTGAAAATATTCCTAGTTAGATTAGAGGAGGATGTCTGAATTGACGGTGTTGAGGTATACAAAACGTAGTCAACCCAGAGCCCCTCAACGGAGCCAGATGTTGGGGTAGCAGCATAGCCAGTGTGTGATTCTAGGCTCCAGCGACGGTGAGCGGTAGAATGGAACTTGGTGGTTATCTATCCCATTTGCTGAAAAGGTGAAAATCGAGTTGGGCAGGTCATCCAGTTGATAGATAGCAGTTGGAGACCCGTCGACGCTTCCAAAGACTTCGACACCCACCCCTGTACGAGAATATATATGATAAAGATCGATCGTGACATCGAAATGCTTACCTTCAAAGGTAAAAGTGACTGTGGAGGGCTGAGGATAATTGCTTCCGTGGGTTGTTCCTTCACATTCAATTTCTGGCGCTCCTCCATTCACCCATCCAGTAGAATATACAAGACGTGGGTCGGTATCGTCCACCGAAATTTCGGAGGACAAGAGCGGTGGACAAGGAAACGAAGAGGCCGTCTTTGAATGACTACTTATTTTAAACCTGGTGGACATAAATTTTGGACTCGCTCAGTAAAGACTAACACAAGATGAGTCCAAAACTTATGCTTACTAGGTTTGAATTGAGAAGGAGTACTTAATATCCTTACCGCTTCCATACCAAGATGACACGTGAAATCTGCCTCGTCTTTTTTTTCTCTCGATACTGATGCAGCGCATTTGGTTCCAAAGAAGGTGCTTGCATTCTCGCCTGTGCTGTTGATTGTTGACAACAATATCTGCACGCTTTGCATTTCGAGTGTAAGGTAAATCTTTGTGTTCGTCTCTCCAACTTATTTTCACTACTCTTGCACACTCGCACACTCGATATTCCACCCACACTTCTAACTAGGTTAGACACCACCACCAGAAGCTGACGTGCAATATGAAACACAGTGAACGACAAATCAAAGTTGGAAAGGCATATGCCCCTAATCACAGCCTCATCCCTCAGGCCGTGCTTTCACAGGTAACGGCTTGTCCCTGACTAACGTTTGTTTAGAGGTTAAAGACAAGACCTGTACAGCGGGAAGTTCTACATGAAGTGACAGCAGAGATTACAGGAAGGAAGGAACTCCATTCCACGGCCGAAACCGACTTGTTCATTTCCTGTGCTCAACCCAGATAGAGATCACAAAAAGGATGGTAGAATCCGAACAATCTGGTAAGATGTACTGTCCAGTGCCATGGTATAGAGCGGTAGTCGCCAGACCGAATTGTCATCTAGTACCACTTATACAATTAATAGCTCGACTATAAGATGGGAGGCTATCCTCCTGTATATGCTGTTCACTCAGATCATCATTCTGAGTTGAGGAACACTCTGTTAGAGTGTTCAGGCCCGGGTCCCCTGGATGTAATGATACTCCTCGGGAACTGTTGCCTGTGTTGAACATCTGCGGATGTTTGAGATCGTGCTGTGATATCGGAATCATTAATTCTTGCAGCCACTTGAATACTAGGAGAACTAACCTCTCCTACAGTGCATGATATCGCTTTCAATAATGAAGCTCATAATGCTCCCAACAATGCCTCCTACAGCAGGAGCTGTGCATACATTTTGAGGGTCCCGGGTGATCAAAGTCAATGGCGCAATTGAGGGTGCCAAGCAGTGCTCTGAACTGGTCGAGGGAGCTCACGTATAAGCAAGATAATCGAGACGTAGCTGATCAGAGGAACCAGATGTTGAGGGTACCACCATAACCAATGTGTGGTTTTCAGACTCTAACGTGGGTGAGCGATAGAACGGAACTCGGTAATCGTCTATCCCATTTGCTGAAAAGGTGAAGACAGAGCTGGGCAGATCATCAAGTTGATGAACAGACGTCGGAGACCGTTCTAGAGAGTTCACACCTCCAAGGACCTCAACACCCACTCCTGTACGGGAGTGTACATCAATCAAGAAAAATAAATATGTGTCGAAAATACACACCGTTGAAGGTAAAAGAAACTCGCAGGCAAAGAATAATTGTTACCGGGGGTCGTTCCTTCACATTCAATTCCTGATAGTCCTCCTGTCAGCCATCCAGGAGAATAAACGAGACGCAAGTCAGTATTATCCACGTGGACAATGGAATGAAATTTCCATCTGAGCCTCAAGAATTCTTTTTAAGGCAGGCTTAAATACGGTGTTGCTGAGGTAGCAACAAATTCCAAGTCGTGTTTGTTTAGACACAAGGCTTGCTTGTTGTAGAACTCTGCATTAGTCGACAAACGCAGATGATAGGAACCAAATTCCTGTGATTGAGACGGTAAGTTTCCAGCTAAATGTTTCCCCTGGCTGTTGCATGGAAAATTGGGGGGGATCGACTTGGAGTTGCATGTAAGGGTCCTGGGGGTATGTCAAAGATCTGTAAAGAGGTATCGGTCGGTTGTTGAGAGCGGAAAAAGGGTTGGAGATTGAATTCGAAGAGACAACCAATTCTTCTGAAAGTTTTGATCATGTGTCTAGCAGTGCTATGTACTAGATCCCACAAAAGGAGTCATCTAATTAAGGAGGGATATTACTGCCATCCCTGCCAATCAACCTTATGGAGTAGTTTATTATCTGAATAACAACGAATCAGCGGGAACATCCGTGCGCAATTCAATACTACTCACCTGCATAACACTCTGCGTCCATGACCCAACTTTCCACGAAAGGTTTTTTTGGGAATTCCAATACAACAACATTCGGAAAATTGGGGATTTCATCCCAAAATGTAGCGTAGGTCCTGGGAATACGAGGTCCCTTCCCCCTTAGATTCCAATTTTTGCGGCCGTTCTACATGAGGGTGAAAGTCATGCAAAGCGAGAAATGCGGGACAAGGCTGACTCCTACCCAGTAAGGCCTAATTTCTAAAGGAGTATCTTCCTCGAGAGTTACGACACACTGAACCAAGAATTGTAAAATTACATCGACAGATGAAACTTAGTTGAATTAGCTCACAATCCAATAGTTCTATTATTGTCCAATCATCAGAGTCACTGGTATCCTGGTCAATGAGATGAATGCACTTACTTCCGGATTCTGATCAGACAAATCAGAGTACTTTAAAAGATACATAAAATCACCACTCCAATGTAAATTCCAGGCAGGAAGCACCAAATGTCCCAAGTCAAGGATTCCATCAAGAAGGACCGCATCGGTCGACTCCAGCTGCAAATCAAAGGGTTTCTGGAAAGAAGGACGAGGGGAAGACACCCCAAGTATCAGAATGGCACAATGAGGGTAAAGGTGTGACCTTTAGATGGGAACACAACGAAGACACTCACTACATCCAGGTACGCAAAGCCCATAGTTTTTCTTTTCGGATTCATCAGCTTCATCGTCAGTCGAGATGCGACTTTTTTCATTTTTATTCCCCGAAATTCGAGTTGTTGGTTTACCGACGCCGGATCTGATCATCGTCGGCTGAACATCAAATGCGTATGAACAGCCTGAGTGAATATACGCGCACCATATTTGTCATAGTTGGCATTATACTGCTCGTAACCTGGAATTGAGGTTGTATTGGTTGTGTTGGTATCAGATCCACTAAGTTTTTGGTGTTCTGACATGGGAGGAAGGTGAACAGGGAAGGCACTAGTCGCTCCTAGCATCGTGGAAGCGAGAACGGCAATGAGCGCGGTGTAAACGATTCCTCTTTTCCGATAGCCGGGATTGCGAGGATAGGAAGGAGCATATGCTATCATGACCGTGAATGAAAAGATAGAAAAGAATCTGGAGACCAGCTCCAAGTCGTGTAGCAAGCGAGGGGGGTTTGCGGTGAAAAGGAGAAAGATCGTTGATTTATAGTGACTGCATTGGCGTAAATGACGCTGGGCATATCCGGCTCAATCACAAAGTTGACGTGAAAGTATGGACGGCGAGAGCCTTCAAAGACTGGTGAAAATCAAAAATAGAATGCAGTAGTCTAAGTAGTGCAGAGAAAGAAAAAGATATCTAAGCACTAAACACGACGTCTAACGACAAACTCGTTTCCGAGACTCCAAGCTTAAGAACATGTCGGACACTTAGAAAATATCAGAAGGAACATGAAACGTGCACTGAACTGAATGGAATACGAGAGACAAGGAACGTGTTCCAAGGGTTGCTCTTCGCCAACGTTAACCACCACCCCTACCTTCTGCCAGCCTTCTGCCATCCTGCCTTGCCATTTTTCCGAGATACACCGAAGATCAGGAGGCGACGAAAGCTTCTCTCAACCTCGACATGTGTATACATCAACCCAAATCACCTCATGACCTTCAAAACACGCAGGGTACCGAAAAGAATCCTCACAATACAGGTACCACTCTCGCGTGTTCATAAGGGGTACTCTCGAATGCCAGCATGTTTAATCTTCCCGGACCGCTGATTGAAACTCATACGGTGCGTATTTCATCACCAATCTGCTTCGAAGGTCTTCAACTTGCTTCTACAGGTGGCGAAACATTCGTGAACCTTGGGCTTATTTTTGCGGGAAATATATAAGCAATGTCATAAGGTCCTTTCTTACCTTGTCCGGACCTCATGCTACGGTCGGATCGTGACCTTTGCGGATGTGAAGACGAGGAGGAATACATATAGGTGGTCGCTTTCGGCGAGTTGTCTTCAATTCCTGCCTTCCCCTCCTTCTGAACAGTGAATCGGCAACATGGTCTTGAGAAGTACGCTTGCTGTCGTGTTGGCGGCTGCTGCGGCGGTCAACGCTTCAACTTTCGACGTTACATTTTCAACTGCCGGCCATAATGTACCTTCGACGCTATGTACGCGTGTCTTCCTCACCCTTCGCAGTTTCCGCTGCTTATTATCTTCCGATCGCATCCAGATGGGTTGATGTATGAGGTATAATGTTCCCTTCCGCGACATGTTACTTGTACGGAACCTGACCGTTGTGAATCATCCATTGGTTAGGATATTAATGTGAGCTATCCAATTACTGTTCTGTGCGACATAGTCTGACTATTACTTTTCCTACCCTAGCACGTACGTCCGTCATATATGAACAATAGTCCATCGAACTGAATGTCGCCTAATCCTTATGCAGAGTGGAGATGGAGGTCTTTATGCCGAGCGTACGTTATTCTCTCCTTGTCCCACACCGATAACTCGCTCACCTGCCATCATACAGTCATCCAAAACCGTGCTTTCCAACAAGTTACTCCCGGTTAGTTCACGAGCCATTTCTCTCCATCAGAATCTTCTGCTTTTCTTCCTGTGGTTTCTCATCGTTCCTATAGGAACCTCGGCAGCTCTCACCGCCTGGGCCGCATTGGGATCCGCAAAGATATCTGTCGTAGCGTCCAGCTCGCCTGTATCAAGTGCTCTCCCCAACGCTCTCTCGTTCGCTGTTCCTTCCGGGACCACAAGTACTGTCGGGTTTACTAACTCTGGATATTTCGGTACGCCTCGAATAAGTCTCGTTATTCGATATTCCGCTCATTCTTTTTGTCTGCCTTGTAGGTATACCCGTCACTGCCGGCTGGACTTATACCGGCTCCTTCTACTATCGCACTCCCACTCCTCCCGCTACCAAAGTCACTGGAAGCTTTACTGCGGACTTACGTTCCACCAGCGGCACGGTGTTCACGAGTACGACGGTCCCATTCACCACTAGCTCTACCTGGCAGCAAGCCACGTTCACGTTCACCGCCTCGTCAACGCAAAGTGCTGTAACGAATCTATTCGCGTTGTCTGTTGGCGGCTCGACTGTTGCTGGGCTGACGATGGAGTTCACCTTGATCTCTTTGTTCCCGCCGACGTTTAATGGGAGAACGAATGGGTTCAGGATGGATCTTTCCGAAGTGAAACTACTTCGTCCTCATTTGCGATGTGAATATGCTGAATTTCATGTCTTTTGCTCAGACTCTTCTTGATATGAAACCGGCGTTCTTCCGATTTCCTGGAGGAAACAGTACGTCCATTTACCTCCCCCTGTGAACTATTCACCAGACTAATAAATCAATTCTTGTTAGATCTGGAGGTACGGTGCAATCTTGAACATTTGCGCTCCCGGATATTGTATAACTTTGCGGAATTCTCTAGGGCGAAACTGCTGCCGACCGTTGGGCATGGGAGAACACTGTTGGTGACCTCGTCGATCGTCCGGGACGAGTAGGAGATTGGGGATATATCAACACTGAGTACGTTCACTACCTCGAAGTTAAACTTTTAATGGACTTATCGTCTTTCTCTCCCTTGTCATCAGTGGTCTTGGATTATACGAATATCTCCAATGGATTGAGGATATGGATATGCAACCTATTATGGCTGTGTACGCTGGTTCGTCGCAGGCATTGCTGATTCTTCTAACCCTATCGTGGTGTTAATAAGTAAAACAACAGGGTACTCGTTAAACGGCGCCTCGGTGGCGTCAAACGACATGCAAACATACATCACTGAGGCGATCAATCAGGTACGTTTGGGTCGACGATTCGGGACATCCACAAATGCTGATGTTCGGTCTTTGTTTCTCGTGAAATAGATCAACTTTGTCATCGGCGACGCCAGTACGAATGCTCAAGGTGGGTTATCTTTAGTATAAGCGTTCAGATTAAACCAATTAATTAATGTATCTAAAGCTGCAATCCGTTCGTCAATGGGTCATCCAGATCCGTTCACATTGAACTACATCGAAATTGGGAATGAAGACTTCTTCTCGCCTACGACGTAAGCAAATCCTAGTAATTTTCGGTGACCGTTCTTTACCATCCTATAGATACGCTGACTATCGTTGGGCTGACCTCTACAACGCATTACATGCCGAATTCCCTCAACTTCGTAAGTTTTCTCTCATTTACAATATATTGTATTCTGTTCTGACTTGTCTTGGAATTTCGTTTGATAGATTACATCGCCACAAGCGCAACCAGCGGTAACGTTCCCAGTCTCTCCCCCGCTCCGACCTATTGGGACCTGCATATCTATTCTAACCCTAGTAAGCTCGTTATCTATTCGAAACTGATTCAACGACTTGATTATGTATCTGAAAGATTTCTTCATCAATGGCGCGTACAATTTCGACATTTTATCGAGGAACGGGCTTCAATTTTTCCAGGTATGTTGCTCCTCTCACTCCTCTCACTCTCCCTCTCCCTCTCCCACCCTCTCCCTATCCCACCCTCTCACTCCCTCACTCCCCACCCCTTAATCCCATTATCCCCTCCCTCTCCACTCCTATTTCGACCATTCATCCCTCATTATCCTGAAAGATGTCAACTCGCAAATTTCTGAACAACTGCTTCCGTTTGTTCATAGGGAGAATACGCAACGACTACCGAAAATAGTGGCGCTGCGTTGACATACCCTTTCATTGACGGTATGAATTGTCTTTGCGCAAAATCCTGGCACCATCGACGTTCCTCTCAATCCGTTACTAGGTTCTATCGCCGAGGCTGCATACATGGCTGGGTTTGATAGGAATTCCGATATTGTGTTTGCTGCTTCTTATGCTCCGCTGTTAAACGTGAGTAACGAGTTGGACTACGATATATAGTCCTGTACGCTGATCTTCATCATTGAATAGCATGTTTCCAGCACTCAATGGGTACGTCCATGATCAGTACTGAAAATCGAATCTCTTGCTTAAATTTTCCTCCCAGACTCCTGATCTCATTACTTTCTCGTATGTTTTACGCTCGAAGACTGATCATAGCTGATAGTACAACTTTTTGATCAGACCAAACACTGTTATCCGATCCACATCGTACTATGTCCAACAAGTACGTTATTCATAGGGAAATGCTACCCGTTTCTCATTCTGATACTCGAAAACCTAGTTATACAGTCTGTACAAGGGTGACTTCTACCTCACATCTACGACCAACACCGCGAGCTCACCCGTGCAATGGAGTGTTACCCGTGATACCTCTGCAGGACAGTATTTCTTGAAAGTCAGTCCCAGTAACGCTATTTGCTTCATTGATTTTTCCTCAATCAGATCATTTGCAGGTCATCAATACCGCAACCTCCGCCAACACTGTTGTCTTTACCCTGCCCTTCACACCAAGTCAAACGAATGGAACTGGGACGATTCTCACTGCGGCCTCAGGGACGCAAAATACACCAACTAATCCCAATGCTGCAGTTCCCTCGAGCTTCTCGTTCACGGCGGGGAAAACAATCACGTATAATGCTCCGGGGCTTTCGCTTTCGGTGCTTGTTGTTACGGCGTAAAGCATAGGGGGAATAAAAGGATTAAATTCGGAGTAGGTATTTATGTAGCGTTCAGGATCTTTGACCCGATTGTCCCCAGAATACATTTAAGAGTGAAAATCACAAACAGTAATGGAAGAAAAACAGTTGAAAAGGGCAGAATATTGAACAAATGTGCTACATAGTATGGTCTAGGGCATTGATTTCTAAACTGTAGCAGTAGTAAATACCATTGTCTCTAATCCTGTACCGGTTATTCCTAAGTCTCCTTGCTCTGGGATATTTCTTCTACCACCTTCCCCAGGTCCAAGAGTACCGGGATCTCGGACACCACTCTGATATATCATTCCCTGTGCCGCGCGTTTGCTTTCCGCTCGAAGATTAAGCAGCATATGATTTCCTAAAATTGACAATAAGACAACTGTCGGTGGATCTAAAATTCCTGAGAGAGTAGGCTAAGGCCAGTCCAGGCAAGGTTAATGAATATTGCGAACAGATTATAAACTTGGGACAACAGATACCTACATCCGGATTTGCGAACAGAATTGCATTTCCAATGAATGCAACAAAGATGCTGGAGATAATGATTCAGACTGATTATAATTGACCTGCTTCTGACCTACATAGCTAGATATAGAAGCATATCATTCAGCAATAGCTCCAATAAATTTGAAGTCCATTCTTTGCGATTTCGCCGGTACTGAATGAAGAGCCTAAAGACTAATATAAATGTGGTGGTTTCATAAACCAAAAGAGGGACCCTTCGCATATGAACAATAAGTTGAGACAGTCGGTATAATTTGGACCTACCAGAAAAGCCATAGATTGTGGTACTGGGTATAAACTGTGCATTGCTTGAAGCCAGGAGCAAGTTGGGCGGCGCCTAAACATTGCTGACGGTTCAGGAAAAATGAATTGTCTCCTCCGATTAAACTAAAACCTTTTGAGTTTGACCCGACTACTCCTACCACAGAGACCCCACATAGCATACACGTTATCATCAGGCCCAATAAAGGCCACCGAACCGCACTTGTATTGCGATACAAGGAGCAGACACTGAGCCAAACAATTCCGTCAGTGAGAGCTAGTTGAAGAATGCCTAAAGATTATCGGTGTCAGCTTCATCTCAATCTCAACCAAGTTCACCGCACTTGTTCCGATGAGCCAATATGCAATGGCAAATACGCCTTTTCAGTAAAATAGAGATTTGATTGAATATGGTGCCTAAACAATCTAAGGTCACCAACTTACAGCTGGGCTCAGACAATAGTTAAACGAATTCAAGCCGAAAATAAAGGATACTTAGAACTGGAAGGCAAGTTTTGAGAGGTGATCATTGAATTACATTTGAAAATCTTTGTACTGACCTCGTAAGTAACATTTGAGCTCACATGAGCTACATAAACAATTGAGAAGCATCATTTGTGAATGAAAAGCACTCACCATATGTTGTCACAAGTTGTGCTACAACAGCAAGGTAGCGATTCTGCAACATATCATAATTAATGGGTACTTTGGTACAATGAATATCGAAAACTCACAGTTAGAAATAGGAAAGTAACTCCATTCTTGGGTCGGCCCTACAATGCGTTTTAGCCCAAGATATTTTTTGAACTCTGCAGATTATACCCATATGAGCTCCAGCTAGTGAAAATACAATGAGCTAAGAATAACAGTCCAACATGTATCAAATGAAGTGCTCTGACCTCGCTCTGGAATGTGAGAATGTAATCCCACAACAGTAATGTTGTAGCAGTAACTATGGATGACTTGAACATCGGACTTTTCTCTGTACCAATGGCGTTTACCTTCAGAATAACCATGCCACTGGGTATGAAGTAGTGCATTTTCAAGACCAAGGGTATAGAGAAGAGGAGATGACATTGTCTGTCAAACTTATAGGTCAACCGACTTGTATCATGCTTTAAGTATTCTTCTATGTTGATTGTCATGGGCAGTCTGTTACTATGGCAGTCTGTTACAAAGTATACTTACATATATCTCCGTGATGATATCTTTTGTTTGTTCGGATCCTGGAAACCTTGTGTGGCAGATTTCAGATTTCCGAGCAGTCCCAAGAATGATCCAGTGGATATGGCTCGGAGGGCGAAGCCCTGCTTTGCCAAGAATAGGCATTGAAGTCCCCCATTCACTTATAACGCATTGAACAATTCTCTCAAGTGGTGTACTTAAACTTTGTGCCTTGTCGATCAAATTCTAAGCTAGTAGTATACATGAGAGTGACCCCGTTGGTTCTTGCCTCGATCATCAATTTGACAGAAACACATCATAGCTGCTCGATGATGCCTTTGCTAATAAGAGGACTCTTTTTGAACTTGTAGTTTCAGCTTATAGCAAGTATTCAAGTTGGCAGTAGAATAGTATATGATAGGATAGTCAGAGGCAACACTAAATCAACATGTAAGTCTTCAACAGAAAATTTCCAGGAGACAGTCCATTGCTCTACTAGAAATTCTTTCAAGAGTTTTAGTGTCTTGTACTCTGTCATCTTTCAATCAGTGACCTGTAAGTAGAAATCTCAGCTGCAGAAACGGTCAAGCATGCAGTAACTACCTACCTTTTTATAGTTTACAAGAGTCACATAATGGGTTGTCAAAGGGTGTTGCAGAAGAATGTTTTTGATTTGTCCCAGATTGTTGAAGAACGAACTGGATGGCGCTGCATCTCAGCTTCGATAGCACATCCGAACACTCATCTTCGAAACCCCCCATCTATCAACCACCTTCAATTGCTATCACATCAGACCGATAGAACCGGAAATCGGATGCATCATCCCGGAAGAATCTACAACACACACGTGCATTGAATACTCTTGCCTCTCGACCCACTCCTGTACCTTCTGCAAATGCTTGTTTCGCTACTTTGCTACGCAATCCCCTATATTCTTCTGGTTCGAATTCTTCGTTACCGACGGGTCAAGCTGATACCAACGAAGTTCTCCGGAGCTGAACTATTGACTATGAGCCCTTGGACAGCACAGCAAATTGTTTATGAATCATTTTTTCATGATACACCCATGATGATGCTATTAGGAACTCAAGTGGCGTTGTTCAAGGTGTATGGAATTGTGAGCCACTATATTCATTTGCTCTGTGAGACTTGTAATAAACTACTTCGTCAAAAGTCTTCAATTGCAACTCTTCTACTTCGTACTGGCGAATTGAAGACACCCCACACAATAAATAAACGTCTCGCGGATGTTTGTCAAGACATTCTCTCGATATATGCCATTACACTAACAAGTAAAACCGCAGACGAGTACCTTGATCGCCACATTTCTTTCCAATCCGTTGGTGGGACCCGGATACGAAACCCCTTCAGATGACCCGCGTGCAGCTATTGCTATTGCTCGCGTAAATTATTTACACAGGAAATATCGCATCGTCCGTACTTTATATTTTTATATCGACGAGATATCAATTATTCAACAGAACAATGATGACTATCTGTATAATTTGGCGTTGTTCATGATTGAGCCTATAGTCTGTGCATTTCTTGCTATTTTCCGCTGTTCATTGAAGGAAATTTTGTAGAGGTGGACCGCATGTTTTGACTGGAGACCACATTCGCCCCTCGAAATTCAGGTACCTCTCTTTTGACCGTCAATGCGAACAAAGCTGTAACCACGCACGTAGGCCATATTTACTCTCTGGACTGAGATCGGAAGGAGGATGGGTATCAAAAATATCTGGGCGTCGTACACGGAGATGGAAGAGTGGGTTGAAGTAACGTTATATCTCTTCCCAATTTCATTATTCCTTGTTAATACTGGCCTCTAGAATTTTGAAGAGTTGAATATGGTTCCTTCACCCGCATCGGCTGAGCTGGCTCGAACTACGATTAATCATTTTTTGGAGCGCATTCCTATACAATCTCTACGACCACTCTTCTTTCAGCTAATGCTAACTGTCCTGGATACTCGTACACGGAACGCCATGCAGTAGATATATATTTCAGCATATTTTTCCATTCGCAGATTTCATACTCAACTGCTTTTTCCTCAGATTACCTGAGCCAAATCCCTGGGTGTCAGTGCTAATACATTGGCTTTTCATCATCCGAGCGTTTGTTGTTCGAAATCTTTGCCTTCCTCGCCGAAAACCCGCAATATGGGTGGAGCTGGATAACATGTACAGGCTAGACGAAGATGGTGTTCCGAGAATGAGTGCTGTCTAGTACGTCAACACCAAATTTTATTTTCCACAACTCCGAGTCTAATGACTGCCTGGCATATGCAACTTTGTTTCAGCCAAAGACGCTCTGGTCCCTACTATTTTCCTCAAAAGACTGGCTTTGCTTTGAAGTTGCAAAATGTTTTCATTTGGCTTGGGCTCAGAAGTGAGGAAAAATCGCCTGGTAGTAAATGGTTCAGTGAGGGATACCGATTGGAAGAGTTGGTGTGTGCCATTATGGAATTCTCATCTGCCTATCCGAACACATTTGTTCTCTCCAGGGTCCTACACAGTTTAAAGAGGGTCAGTAGAAAGTCCTTGCTCAACCTATCACATTCAATGTGTATCTCGTGTTTGTCACACTGATATATATATATATATGGAACAGATGGTCATCAGCAAGTAATGCAAGAAGCTGCAATTTTACAGGTGCGGGATTTTAACATTAGGCTCTATATTTTCTGGGACCTGAACGAATTCTGCATATACAGGGCTGTCCACTTACAGGATTGTGGGCGAAATAGGCGTTATGTTTCTAGGTACATACATATATCGGCCAATGGACCACAAAATCCAAGATCATATTATCACATGATAAGGGTAATCTTTAAGCTGGAATTGTCTGTAATGAATGAATAACTACAAGCAAGCTGGAAAAACAAATATGAGGGATTGAACAAATAGTAGGCATCACTGTCATGAACTATATCTTGCTTGATGATAGCTGGTGCAGTTGGATGGTAGATTGAGAGTTTCTGTATGCTGGGTCCGGAATGGTTGCTTGTACATGAAAAAACTGACCGAATCCGGGTAGAAGAAACCTTGCAACCAGGTAAAGCAGTATGTGTAGGCAAAGGAAATACGGTCTCTAATTAAAAAGGTCTAGAGCAGGAAAGAATCGGTAAGGAAATTGATTGGAAAATCAGAGGCTCAAAGAACATAGTACAGACCCGTTAAGATCATGTACACCAGGTAACCGTGCCAAAGGCTACAAGGTGTCTAAGAGCGGAGGGTCGAATGGGACAGTAGTGAAGTTATTAACAACACCGCCGTTACGCCGCTAGTCCCCGGAGATCAAGAGTAGTGAGGAGAGAAACTAGGAGCAGCCAAGTCAGAGCGGCAGTATCGCCGGTGACGAGGAGCGAACCAGAGCACTTATAAGTCCTAAGGTTATAGTAGAGAGTGCTTCGAGGTAGTGAGCCTGAAGACTAAGAGGCGGTCTGAGTTGGGAAGGGAATCTAAGTCGATAATTAAACTGAGGAACTACAGTAGCGTACAGGCAGTATTTATATCTATGGATCGGCGCATCAGTACAAAGTGCCAGACTAACTACTAAGAGCTATACGTGTAGTACCTGCAGGGTAAGGTAAAAGACAATAAGGAGAGACTAGAAGGAATGGGTATGTGTAGCAAGAAAGAACAATAACGAGGAGATTACAATAAGGAGTGAATCTTGGAATACCGAGTGGCGGCATGAGGTGCCGAGGCATGGTCTTGACAGTATCCCCCTCTTAGGCTTGAGCCCTCGAAAGCCGTTAGTATCGGGCTTTCCTATTAGTCATCAAAGGAAATCTTCCGGAGGCTGTCAGCATCGGCACTTATCCTTTTACTCAGCAGGAAAAAAATTTGCTGGTCCACCATACGCCGATTACAATTCGAGGAAAAGCCTGGTCCATGCGCCGTTTTGACCCTATAAAGCTAGGCGGGTTTTCGCCTTGAACCTCCAATCCAAAAACCTCTAAGTCCTCCAATGTCCACTAGCCGAACGACTACCCAGACAACCACTACCGTTGGATCCATCCCTATCACTGGTGGAACCGACAACCAACCTTTGGCGCCGACTCGCCCAGCAACGCCGGATCCTTCTGACGAGGAGTGCGAGCTGGAATTGCAGTTGGAGTGCACCAAGGAGAAGAAGAGGAAGCTGAAGGAGGAGAAGAAGAGAATTGAGGAAGAAGCCAAGCAGAAGGCGGAGGAGGAGAAGCAGAGGCAGGCGGCTGCCGCTCGGGCCGCTCTCGCCAGAAGGAGAGAAGAAGAGGCAGCAGAGAAGAGGAGGAGAATCGCGGCAGCGGCGGCGAGAGGTCGCCAAGGGCCTGCTCCGGGTGAGGCCTCCACTTCTCGTAGACAAGTGGAGGTAGAAATTCCCCGAGTGGTTAGGAAGGGAAGCGGGAAACAGAGTGTGGAGGTAAGTAATCTCACTATCTATTGACCATTTTCCTGACCCAAGTTTGTTTCTAGGCCGGAGATCCCGATGATGGCGATGATGGGAGTGACGATGGGGATGACGAGGATGACGAGGATGAAAAGGCACCCTGCGAGCGGTGTCACCTGAAGAAAATCCCTTGTCTACCGCAAGAGGGCAAGAGACACACGGTCATCTGCAAGCCGTGCCACAACTCGAAGGTACGGTGTTCGTATTCGGGCCGACCAGTAGCGACAAGGCAAGAAGGGGGATCCGGGGAGAGATTGGCAGTGATGGAGAGCCAGTTGGCTCAAGGACTTGCCGATGTTCGGTTGTTGCGGGAAGCAACGACCAGAACGAATCAATACCTTCGGCAGATCCTGAGAAGGCAGGATGAGGTGAATGGCCGATTGATTGCCATTGAGACTAGGCTGTCGATGGCAGGGTCAGCGACACCGGGGCCGTCCAGGACAGTGTCGGTGAAGCTGAGGGTTCTGAAGAGAAGGAGGGTAGAAGAGGAAACCGAGGAAGAGCAGGAAGAAGAAGAAGAAGAAAAGGAGAAGGAAGGAGGAGAAAACGAAGAAGAAGGCTCGGTCGGAGAAGGGAAAGGAAAGGGAGGAAATGTAGAGTAGAGTAGAGTAGTAGCGGACAACATTGGCCCTTCGGCCTCTTCTTGTATTTCCTTCTATCTTGTCCTGTTAAATTTTGAATTTGTATATATAAAAAAATGTTATCGCGTTTTTTAAACTGAAAGCGAATGGGCCGCGTGTCATGAAGTACGTAGCCCCTATCATTTTCCTTTTCTCACCGTCTCTACGCCCTTATTTGTACGATACATCACTCCATCACTTCCGCGTCCCA
>MU795399.1:0-24600 GCA_027886305.1 Lentinula aff. lateritia | reverse complement strand
AAGTGTAGTACCTGCAGGGTAAAGTAAAAGACAATAAAGGAAGACTAGAAGGAATGGGTATGTGTAGCGAGAAAGAACAATAAGGAGAAGATTACGATAAAGGGTGAATCTCGGGATACCGAACGGCGGAGCAAGTTGACAGGCTCCAGATGTAGTGCGAGTGTCCGTCGTATGTCCAAAAGAGTAGTATTGCTTCGTAAGTTGTAAAACTGGGATCCTGTCCCGTACATTGGTAGTAAATATAGTACTGAATGATACATATCATTGTGCGTGAGGCTACAACGTGTATATGAAACCTCGAAATGTAAGTAAGTAGCGTGTAAGTAGTCTAGAGAACAATAAGAAGTGAAAGTGATCGAAGGAAACAAAGGAAATGTCAGTCGTAACCTGAATAGCGGTGTTGCGTATGATGGCGGGCTCGACATCTAGTCCGTCTGCTCCCTCTACACTAGGAACCCCTTCAAGGGTCACATCCCACAACCAGAACTACTACTAGGTCATTCCCATCCTTGGTTGCAGTTCCCGTAGCTCCCTTCAAGCTCCAGCTTGCTCCTAGCATGCTACAACGTAAATGTGTCATACCAAATCCACCCTTAAGACCAATTCTGACCCAGGTCTTACAGACACTATATGTATAGCTCCTAGTAGTTAGTCTGGCACTCCGCTCTGATACGCCAATTTGTAGGTATAAATACTCCTGTACTATACTGTAGTTCTTCAGTTCAATTATCATCTTAGATCACCTCAGATCTTCTTTATCTGCCTCTCTCTGTCCTCTAAGTCTTCAGGCTCGTCATCTTGAAGTACTCTCTACTCTGGCCTCAGGACTTATAAGTTCTTTGGTTTGCTCCTCATTGTCAGCATTACTGCCGCTCCGACTTGGCTGCTTCTGGTTACCTCTCTTCTGCTCTCAATCTCCGGGAACTAGCGGCATAATGGCGGTGTTGTTAATAACTTCACTACTGTCCCATTTTACCTTCTGCCCTTAGACACCGAACGGCCCTGGGCACGGCTTTCCGGTGTACATGATCTTAACAGGCTTCATATATTATATGATTATATATGCTTGTCGTGCCCTGACCACTTCCCTGTTATGCCTTGGCATCAACCTACAACATCCTCAAACCTCCCTGAGGACCCCTACACTAACCCTCCCACTATGTCAGAACCTCCCCCCATCTCACAGAATAACCCTGACTCTAACCTCCCCCATCTTGGAACTTGGAACCTCCACCAAACTACAACCAAGTAATGTCCCTAACCCATCAACATCCCAACATTCATTTTCCAGCCCTTGGAACCATAATCATGCACCCATCAACCTGTCCTCATATATACTTTAGGCTATCCCCATCAAATGTCCACTCCATATAATACTCCCTTGATCCCTTCCTCCTACCTATATAAGCACCCTCATAATACTAACCTGGCCAGCTTAGTATATTTTGATCACACACCTTTTACATAGGCAGTCTCTGTCCTTTTGTACTTGCTAACCATATGGATTTTCTTTTACTCTGTTTCTCTACTCTCAGTCTCTCTATCTCAGTCTCTCATTTCTACCATCGTCTTGACAAACCAATACACACTTTTACTTCATGTCTGGGCATCCTGAGTGAGTACCCAACCTCCCTTGACCAATTCTAGAGCTCCCCAAATGTCCACTGTTTCAGTGAGCCAACCTCCCCAATACCTTCCTAAAACTCCCTACTTGTTCCCTAACTACTGGGACCTTATCTTTGAGTTACATTGAAGCTCTCTTCCAGGTAACCCTCATATTGCTTCTCCATTGTGACCTCTATAACTCAGGAGCACCAACCTTGACCCCCTTCTGGCCCAGGATTACCTTCCGGGCACCTTACTTTGCTTTAGGAACCCTTATTCCTATAACTCCTATCCATTAATAGTACAACCTAACTATATCGACATTCTGGGTCCTGTCAAGACTATGCTCAGTGCCTACCGCCGGTGTTGGCTTTCCGAAGATCTGGACTTATTGTAATCTTTATCTTATTGCTCTTTCTCGCTACACATTCCCTTTTGCCTTAGTCTAGTTTTATTGTTTTATTCCTTATCCTGATGGTACTAAGCATACAGCCTCTATTAGTTAGTCTGGCACTTCGCTCCAAGCCGCCAAGTAGTTGATATAAATACTCCTGTACTGTACTTTAGTTCCTCAGTTTAATTATCAACTTAGATTATCCTCTCCAACTTAGATCACCTTAGATCTTCATCTCTCATCCTTAAGTCTTCAGGCTCACTGCCTTGAAGTCTACCTTACTTGACCTTAGGACTTCAACGTTCTTTGGTTCGCTCCTCGTTGTCGGCTTGGCTGCTCCTGGTTCTTCCCTTCTCTACTCTCAATCTCCGGGGACTAGTGGCATAATGGTGGTGTTGTTAATAACTTCACCACTGTCCCATCACAGCTTCCACCCTTAGTTACTGATTGGCCCTTGGCATGGCTTACCGGTATACATGATCTTAACAGGTCCCAATACCCTACAAGCTTGATCCTCATTAATGCTTTTGAGTTCCCAGATCACATCTTCTTATGCCTATTGTCCTTCTAGAGACCTCTTCAACAGTTGTTCTCAACATTCCTATACTTTTATTAGGTCATTCCAGTCCTTAGTTGCAGTTCTTGCAGCTTCCTTTGAGCTTCAGCTTGCTCTTAGCATGCTACACCATAAATTACCAATATCCAACTCTATGTACAAGACCAATTCTGATCCAGGTCTTACAATGCTTTAGAACCAATCTCTGTTTCTGACTTATACTACATACATAGACATATCAGACCAAAGGGGTTGACAAGGACCATCCACCTGTTTTGCTGTGGTTTGACTTCAAATACACTATCAAGCTAGTGAAGACAACCACAATCAATCCTGTTGTTAATCCCTTTGAATATGTTGATGGTACCTTTATGCTGCAGCAAATGGGTCTACTTTTTCCCTCCCCACTTTTATCCCAATGCACCTCCATCTGAAGGCTTCTATCCTCACAGTTCTGCACCTCATGGATACTATACACATGGTGCTTCCCCAGTATTTGCTAGCTCTCATCAGCTTTCACTGTTTGCTCCTACATTTCCCTCAAAATCTTCCAATGTTACACTGCTAAAATCATGTATACCAGTAAGCCATGCCAAGGGCCAATCAGTATCTAAGTGAGAGTCAAATGGGACAGTGGTGAAGTTATTAACAACACTGCCATTATGCCATTAGTCCCCAGAGGATAGAGCAGGGAGATAGGAGACCCAAGTAGCAGCCAAGCTGAGTACAGTGATAACACTGACAACAAGAAGCAGACCAAAGGACTTATCAGTCCTAAGGCTAAGGTATAGATCTTAAGACTTCAGAGGACAGAGAGGGTTGCCCTAAGTCAATCTAAGTTGGTCTAAGTTGGTCTAAGTTATTAATTAAACTGAAGAAGTACAGTACAGTACAGCAGTATTTATACCAACTAATTGGCATACCAGAGTGGGTTGCTAAGCTAGAGGCTGTACTTTTAGTACCTCCAGGGTAAAAGATAAAACAATAAAAACTAAGCTAGTCAAAAGGGATTGTGTAGCAAGAAAGAACAATAAAACCACATCTCAGAGTACCAATGACATGCCTAAATTTTGGCTAAACATCTATGCAGTGAATTGTGACACTTTCATGCATAGATTTGTAACAAGAGGACTGTAATTAAGACCCAGATTGACAATCAGTCTAATAGTTGAAGGGATCCTATACCTATACTACCACAAGTTGGTTAGTTTACCTATCCCTGAAGCTAGCTTCGGATAAAAGTCTACCTGTTTGTCAAACAGGATGATACCAGACTCGGACTACATCCAAAGAATGACAGTTCACACATGACTGTCATGCCCTGACTACAACCAGGCCAGTCCCAGTAACAACCACATGCTCCCACACCTCCTACCTCACGTATCTTACGGTCCCAGTACCTCCCCAAGACAGTACCACCACCCCTCCCTTGATACCCTTCCCATTACCAAATGCCCTGACAGCTCCCCGACACACGTAGCTCCCCTGACACACACATGAAACCCCACCAAATCCATTAAGTATTAATCTTGATTATCTGCCTCATATCCTCCAGATCCCCTGATGTCCCCTTGTTCACTTCCCATACCTATTTAAGTAGTCTTGCAACATCCCGAAGTGCCAGCTTGGTATATTTTGAACACATACCCTTTTGCATAGGTCCAGTCCCTGTCCCTCTGTACCTGCTAATCATACGGAATTCTCTTTACTCTCTGTTTCTCTAACTCTGTTTCTCTACTCTTGTCTTTTGTCTCTACAACTGTCTATATGATCCAATACATGCTTTTACTCTACGTCTAAGCAACCCGAGTGAGTCTTCGAGCTCCCTCAATCAATACTAAAGCTCCCCAACATCCATTGTTTTGGTGAGCCAACCTCCCCCAAACCTCCCCAAGCTCCCCAAGTGCTCCACAAGCTCTGGGGCCTTGACCTAGATAATGTCAAACTATGTGCCGCTTCTCCGTTACTACCTCCCACACTTGAGGACGTCGGCCGCTACCTCCACTTCCCGGGACCTCCTTCACAGGCTTACACTCCTTCGGGAGCTCTCACATTTGAAACTCACATCAGCTACGATCTACAATGATCCTGTGTTGATGCTACTATCTACCACAACTCGTACTACGCAACATTCTGACGCTCCCTAGCTTCTGGTTACCTTTAGCCCACCCGTTAACGTCCTAGGGATCTCCCAGGACCTCCTAGGAACCTCTTCAAGGGTCATTCCTCTCAATCCGAACTATCCTTAGGTCATTCCTGTCCTCGGTCGCAGTTCCTGTAGCTCCCTTCGAGCTTCAGCTTGCTCCTAGCACACTACAACATAAACCCCTTATACCAAACCTACCCTTAAGACCAATTCTGACCCAGGTCTTACAATGACATACCAAGGGTATTGTTATTGGAACTTACACCGGCAGGAGTTTGGAAGAACTTACTTAAGTGACTATGAGCCAAGGATTGACTCAAAATTTTCTACAACTCAGGAATGGTCAAATAAACCTTCTAGAACGAAATCATGCATTAATCTAAGAAGACTGCAAATTAGTTTAATAGACCAATCAGGTTGCATGATTGAGGAAAATGACTAAAAAGATGATCAAAATACTGCAAGACTCCGAAGACATATCAAATGTGTGTCAATGAGGATGCAGACAACATTGAAAAATACAATTAAAATGAATACTATGAACAACTTCCTTGATAGAGTATAGACACAATGGGTGTCTATTGAAAGCGAGAAGTAATTATATTAATCCAGATCAATCAGATTGATAGGATTAGAACTGAGGAGAGCTGGTTTGCCTCCGTACAAGATGACAAATGATCAAAGGACGTGTTGAGCATCCATGACAGATGAATACCATCAAGTCATTTTCTGGACAATTAAGATTGAATGAAATACTGAAGTACCTAGCCATATTTGGAGGTATACTAGAATCTTGGAACCAATATGTACCAAATAAGAACGATTAGATTCAAATTGAATGTCCTATGACTGGTTATAGTAGTTTTCTTGCAGCTCCAAATGTTTATTATACTAAAAAATTGTGTTGTACTGTTCTATATCCTGTATATATAAAGAGTGATCAGATGTATCTGGGAATACAAGTGATTTTGGGACGATGTTGCAGTGCTAACCCATAAAAAGGAAAGACACACTCCCGCCAGACTGAAGCCTCTTTGCTAGCAGCCATTTGGGCCTGGCACTTGCGAGTATAGGAACATTGTGTTCTGCTCCTTGTGACTGTGAGAAGTTATATCCAGCTGTTGGATATTCTTCGACTTAGGATCAGTTGTTGGCCTTAAGGGCAAATCATGCTGTGTGGTTGTGCCAGCACATAGTCCTAGCCCTCTATAGGGATCTGTGTGTTTTGGTTTTAATTTAATTTGATTCAAAGTCCCCAATTCTTGATATACCCATATCAATACCATGAAGCACAAATAGTGCTGAATCCACCTTAAAAGGAATATATTGAATCCTTAAAATGATGAGATTGATCAATTGAAGCTGTTCCTTAGCTCTCAAAAGCTTTGCGGAACCTTCGACAACACTACCCCTTGCTATTAAATAAATTTGATAGCAGTGAAGTTGCATATTGTGTATTAGATTGGTTGGTTGGAGTGCCCATTTGATTCCTTCCTTTTGTTTTCACACAAAAATGAGGCAAGCTCGTTACCGAGCTTTGGGATGAAGTGCCAAAGTTGACAATCATATAGGTCCAGTCTCGAAAGGGGTGCAGTGCCAAATGCTGGAACAACTCTGTACATATGTACAATACTGCTTTGGCCCTTCTGACTACACTGAGCACACCATACACATATATGCCATGCTTACAGTAAACTATACAGTACCAACTATATCATGCACCACAGAGATACACGAGCTCCCTCAGTTGTTCCAATATCAACTGAGGTGAGCTCACATAAGTATATTCAATTTTACCTATACTAACTACATTGTAGCTAAGCTATATGCAAACAGGTACATATACAATATCAGTTGTTCCGATATCAACTGAGCTAAGCTATATGCTAACACCAAAGCATGGTCTTGACAGTCCCCCTACTTGCAGTACACTTCTGGAAACACAAGTGTCCTTTGGTAATCCAAAGACCACAAGTAGCAGCATTGGAACAAGGTTTGGAACCCTCCAAGTAACACAAGCAAGGAGCTGTGTAAGACAACTTGGACTTAATGTGCTAAATTCTGCTGATGGAGTTACTATAATAAGATGTTGTTCATCTTTCTTCAGCAACCTCTATAAGGGACCATAAGTTTTTTATGTAGGGACCATAATTTTGATGTTCTGCTTCTCTTTTTTGATCCTTATGCTTTAGTTGATATACTGTTTGTCCTAAATCAATGTCTGTCCTGTTTGATTTTCTTTACCTCGCAAATTTTGTGAGCTTGTGAAAGGACAAGGTATAATCGGAATGCCTTTCATGTATCTCGAATGTCGGGCGAAAATCGGGATTTATGGAACTCCCATCGCGCACTCATCGGAAACCACGGCATGAAACAAAGGAAAGAGTTCAATTAATATGACTGGTGCATTGATCAAATAGGTGACAAAGGCAACTGGAGGATCACATTTCGACTTCGAGGTGAATGAAAATCTTAGGATCACATTCCAGGTCCTTGAATCGATGTACCAACACTCTTACATGAAGTTGATACAAACACAAACACGATCAAAAATCACTATGTTCCTCATAGTCTACTCAATTATCCTAGTTAATTACCACACTGTATGCAGTCCTATCAAGTATGAAAAATCAGTTATGACCCCAGAGAGGCGATACAAGAGGTGAACTAACGTGGTGAGAGTAGCTGAACCGGAGGTAGCCTCTGTGCCAGCTTGGAGTGTAGTGAGATATTGCGAAGAACTGAGGCCCTCGTGTTCAATGAGGTACTATCGCAACAAAAATATGTTAGGTCCGATCGCTGAACAGTCAGATATCGGAAACTCACAGTGAAGAAAGTTTTGATATCTCCGCTGAAGCTGGTGATCGTGGTTCCGGAGGCAGAGGGAAGAAACGACCAGACGGCGTTAGCGCCGTTCGACCCGCTGTACAGATTCCTAAGACCGCAGCGAACATTCAATTCGACATCATATTTTCCAAGGAAAATTGAATAACGTTTGCATACCAGGTCTGTCCAGCGAGAGAGATCCCCGTAGCGACAGGGTTCGGCTGTCCAGCAGAATTGTAGGATGATGAAATAGGACCCGCATTGTAGTTCGCGAGCCAGATCATGATTTCATTTGTAGCAGAGCCACCCGCGGAGGACGAGGTGAACATATCATAAGCAACATCTGCCACAACAGTGCCTGAAGATGTTTGCTTCCAGCTCCATGTGCTCTAGATGTCATGACGCGGTGAATATCTTTGATCACATAGCACGGGAATGAGTCAATGAGTAAGATGCGAAGTTGAAAGCGAGTGTTCAAACGGTATTGGAATCATATACGCACTGGAATGGTACTGATAGCACTCAATTGTTGATTTATACCGGCATTGAGCTGTATGTTGGTGAAACTCTTCACCCCCGTCCCGCCTACCCACTCCCAAACAGTAGTCCACGCGATGGTATTCCCGCTGAGGGATGTGATAGAGGCACAATCTGAACCAGACGAGGCACCGGAAAGACCCCATTGGTCAAGAAAGAGTTCGTAATTGCCGGACGTCGACGTGTCCCATTGACCTATGCATGCCAATTTATATGTAACATGAATGAGAAACGATTTCAGGATCTCATACCGCAGAATGTTGCACTGGCACCCCTCGTTTCGAGATCTGCGGCCGGAGCTGCAAAGGTATACGGTAACAAAAAGAGAAGGGTGAAGAGCTTCGAGGCGAATAACATGGTGTTGTGAATGAGGTTCTTCACCATCCGCAATACGAATTGCCTTTTCCTCCTTTATAATGTGGGCTAGGAAACATTCATATGGCTCTGGGCACCTGCGCGATGTGCCTCCGATCCGAGAAAAGACCACAAAACCAGGAGCAATCTGACAATCTTTGTGAGCGACGATGGTCATACGACAAGTATGTACTAGTTGGGCGTGTGATTACATGATTCTTCGCGCCGACGTCGCCTAGGTTGACTGTGGATTGTGACCCAATTCTTTTAATATACGGATTAACGCACGGATGACCAATTATCGGTTCTGATTTGAGAAATTTTCGACAGTCAATCTCAAGGAAATCGCACATGTAGAACGCGGAAAAATCCAAACGCCTAATAGACGGGAATAAGGGATGAATACGCTGATAGACCTGCGATTTGATATCAAGACTTGCAAGTCCGTCAGGAGGGACATTTACACATGCCTTTTTCTCGGGAGGTGGCCATCATGGTCAAGGAATGGTCCCAACGTCCCTCCCAGCTTTTCCGAAATTACTGCTACGGACCGCGACCTGACCGCGACTGAGCGAGTTGCTTGAGTCATTTGATAGGATATCTATGGCTGTCCAACTTGGGCCTTCTGAGAACGAGATCATGGCATGAGTCAAGTCGCTATGCGAACTTCGGAATTCTGGTAAGTAGGGTGAAGACAGCCAGTGTCACTATGGGCGGTAATTGGTTTACAGCTTTGTGAGAGATGAAAGACTGTGTGACTTACAACTCGAAAACAGAACCCAACAGCGCCCAATAGCGTCCGATTCGATGAGATCATAAGAATTTCCACATCGGAATTCCAGACACAGCGCTTTGGCGGAAAGTTACAGTCATTTGCTAAGAGAGGGGAAGACGGCGAATTGAAGTCGGAGTATAGCTAAATTTTGAAAGCACAAAGTAACGCGGCAACCGCGAGCACTTTAATTCGAATTTGATAAGCGTTATGGAATGAGCCAACGGGTGAGTTGGAGAGGACCTATGAAAGCTGAAGCTTGAAGGGCTTGAAGGGTTGGCTGATGACAATGGGTCCGAGTTGGACGCGGCATAGCCACCGACTTTTCTTGCTAGTCGACGCTCATCATCGCCCATTCAAGCTGAAACCGAAGATCACCCTGGCTCCCTTGACTTTTTGTAACACTTTCACCGAATTAAACTCAGATTGTTGCTGTGCATGGTGATATCTGGAGATAGATGAGGTATTGCAGCTGAGACACGGGCTGACTCAACTCCGAAATTTATGTCCAAGTGCGCTTCTCAGAATGTCATTTTTACAATGAACATAACTCTTTTTACAATGAACATAACTCAACTCACATTTGTATGCTTGTTGGCGTTCGTAGAAAACTCATGTAGGATATTGTGACAGTTTCAACTGGAGTCTTCCGTATCTAATCTCGGATGTTCATCTAAAACTTTGGACTCAATTTACTGTTCAGTCTGGCGAAACAATCGATTGACGTTTATATCTCAGGACCCGTCTCGTCAATTTTATTCTACTGCCCAGGCTGTGCATTGACGCAGAGTTCGGTACTAATCTCCTCTCGGACGAGAATGAGTTTGACAGTACGAGTTTGGAATCTTTGTTGGGTTGTCACTAACAACACACACTGACGATATGTTGGGACTTTGACAGATCTGCTGTACATTGCCCAAATGACTCCAATAAAGCAATATAAGAATACCTATTGCAAACCCTCAACTTCATTATCTACGTTCCCATTCGTACCTTCTCTCCTCCTTTCTTACTAACCTTCTTGATCACACTTCATGCCTACCAGGATCCTCGTACTACATGGGTATGTCAGTATGAACTCCTCAGTGCCATGTACTGATTAGATACGGATCGCTGTACAGCTACTGTCAAAATGCGTTCCACGCGTACCGCAGAGTAAGTTTCCTACCATTCATGCATACCTCTCCAAGGAGTATTCATCCAAGATGTTTAGCTTGCTCCGGTAATCGAAGGATGTGGAGATCGAGTTCAATTCTGTGAGCCATGTCCTATATACTTGGCTTGACACAACTTCTCATTCATTCTCCTACATAGATTTCCTCGACGCTCCTATGAACATGATACCTGTCGATCCCAAGGCCCACTTTGGTAACATTACGGATGCACGGGATACTCGAAAACCTGTTCCAATGTGTTCAACGCCAACAATGTATCCGTCAAAATCTGACACTAATCGCGCATGGTTCAAAATAAATGACGTGGGCCGCGACTCATTGCCCGGGATTGAGCAAACTTGGGTGTATCTCAGGGACATTTTGAAGCAACATAGGTTCGATGTTAGTACCTCCTTCTATTCAGTTTGAGATCGTGGCTTTACAATGATTTGCAAATTAGGCTATTTTTGGGTTCAGTCAAGGTGCTGCTATGGCCGAGCAGATCGCCGCAATGGTACGACCTCAGAACCTCTGTCGTGAAACCAACTTATAGTGTTTCTTTAAGCTTGAACGTCCGCACCTATTTCCAATCTTTTGCGAAAACGGTATTGCGCCTCATCCTACGTTGTATGTCGAATTCTGTGCTCCAACTCTGAACTATGTTTAACACTATCTTTTAACCAGAAATTTCATTGCCTGTGTCTCAGGCTTTCTGATTCGAGGACCAAAGCTTTCTTGGGAGTCGGACTCAGCCAGCAAGGCTGCCATTGCTGCACCTGAGTTTGGATTCGCCACGAGCACCCCGGCTTTATATGTGGTAGGACAAACCGATATTGTCGTGCCACCGGAGCGATCACATATATTCGTGCAACATTCCAAGTTCCACAGAGTAGAAGAGCATCATGGTGGTCAGTATTATAAGAATGAGATGAAAGAGATACTCTGGTTCTAATTTCTTCTTTTTTACATCGCAGGTCATTTCATTCCACTCAAATCTAAATGGCCTCAATTCTTTATTTCATTTTTTCTCAACCCATTTGCGGATATTTCGTCGCCTACCCCATCTGCATCCTCAACGCCATCTCCAATCGCGCTTACTGATGACGAGAATTTCGGCCTGGCTGCGCCTAACACACACGCGTCAGCACATGAGACAGGTCAGACACTTCCACGGCGCCCTGATGATCTTGTTCATCAAGAGAACGAGTTTGAAGAGGAGCAGTACCTTTTCTCTGTCGTCTATGACTCTGGTTCGGATCTTGAATACCAACCGTTGTCGGCGCTATCATCTCCTCCAGACACACCGTTCTTGCGGACACCTCAACTTCCGGTGCTGGAGCTGGACGAACCGAGCATAGTCGTGCACTCCGATAAGCACGACTTCGATGTAGTCGCGGACCTTTTCCCGTCCGTACCGGTGCCTAAACGAAGTGCTTCACATGATGCTGAGTCGGTCAAGTCTAAATTATAAAGGAATACAGGAGGGAATAATTGTATTGATTTTTCAGAGGTTCCTCGCTTAAATTATTGAGCACATGCATTGCATTCACAAGTATCTATTCTTATCCTATTGTATCATATGTGGTAACTTCAGAGATGGACAACCAAGTACTGTACAGTGTAAAGAAATGTCTATACATAGTCATTCTATCTGATGTATCATCATGTTAGCGGCTTGGACTAACTCAGTTCTTAAACTTCTTTTCGAATCTCATAGCCTTTCTTGCACTCTGTGCGCACCAGCCTACACTGGCACGCAACGGTCCTGTCGATCACCGTCTCGGACCGCTGCGAACTTTGCACTCGTGCCGCCTCCTGGTTGCTACACTTTGCTACGTCACTTGAACTCAAATTCCAGATGTTCCTGGTTAATTTTCGGAGGCACTTCGACGATTCATCTGAAGAAGCTTGCTTATTTTTGACCGCGTATAAAAGAGTGCTAAGATGCCAGAGAACACAGTAACTTGCAACTCCCGCAACTCATACTACATTCGTACTCCTCTCTTCAGTATGCTCTCCCCGCTTAAATTATCCATGAGTCTGTTGACTTTCTTGCCGTTCATTCTCGCGGCTCCTGCTCCAGAGGTCGAGAAGAGGGCCACAACGTTCTGTGGTCAGTGCGAGAATAAAGTCTTTGCTACTTCAAGCTTCAGGTCTTCGCGGTGATTATATTACTGATTTTCGATATTTTCTTTAACTAGGACAATGGGATACATCCAGTGACGGAAACTACGAACTTTTCCTTGACCAGTGGGGTCTCTCTGATGCTACTTCCGGCTCAGATTGTGCCTCTATCACCTCCCTCAGTGGAAACACCATCGCGTGGACCACAACTTATACGTGGGTAGGCGGTACTGGAATAAAGAGCTTCACTAACATGCAACTCAATGCGGGTGTCAACCAGCAACTGAGCGCTATCAGTAGTATTCCTGTCTGTGCATCTATTTTTTTCAAGACACTTCCAACTGATTTAAAGATATAGAGCGTATGGGACTGGACAATCAGTACATCTGGCACAATTGTGGCAGATGTTGCCTACGACATATTTACATCGGCTACCTCTGGTGGATCGGCCGCTAACGAGATTATGATTTGGCTTGCTAACTATAACGCTGGTCCAATCTCGTCGTCCTATAATGCTGATGGTCAACCCAATCCTATTGCGAGCGATATTTCCATTGCCGGATATTCTTGGTACTCCATCGTGTGACAAGCGCATTGGTTGGGACTGACCAAGAGCCTAATTTTTTGTAGGAACCTCTACAGCGGCTCCAACGGCGCTAACGCTGTCTGGTCGTTCTTGCCATCTACAAGTGGGACGACAATTACTAGTTTCAGTGGAGACATAAATCTCTTCTTCAACGTGAGTGCAAGGATTTTTCTACTAGGAGCAAGTCTTGAATATTGACTTTGTATTTTGACGCAGTATCTCACCGCTAATGAAGGGATCAGTACTTCGCAATACCTCACTACTTTCCAGGCTGGAACAGAAGCTACCTCTGGGTCTGCCACACTAACTACGTTTGTGTCTCTTTCACTTCAGATGTATGTTCGCTACTCTGACGTTGCTGTTCTAGAACTAGCTATAGTGCTAGCATCGAGTGAAATCTGAATCAAGACATCGGCTTGAAGAGGAACTGAAGTCGTGGAGATCAACTGTAATTAATTAATGAAATTCTGCCGTTTGAAATTCTACGAGGTTCGCCAAGCGATAGCAAGAGGATCCCAAAATTAACCAGTGAACGCGTGTATATTGTGTTACCCCCACAAAGTCCTAAACTGCACTGCGAAATGTAGGAAAATTAGATGTCGACTCCCGAGTATCACGATGAGCTATTCCATTCTTCCACGCCACTCACATGTTGCGGAAATTTCGGAAAGCAAAGCAAATTTGAAATACATAAAGTCACACATTGACCACCACGACGTTCTTCAGTTTCTTGTTTAATTCGTTTCCTTCCTGTTACATTGTGCCGCTCTAGTCCTTTTGTCCCTTCACCCTAGTCTCTCATTTATCTTTCCGTTGGATTTTTCTTCACAACCTGCCGCTGCAGTGTATACTCTCATACCCTTGTATGCTGTCATGTCAAAGGTTCTCGGTCACAAACATACGGGATCCGTAACTCAAAATCAAAAAGCGCATCTTGCTAATGCTTATAATGAACTTGGAAAGGAGCTGTCATCGCACAAACTGAGAGTTGTAGGGAATTATACTTTGGGTAGGGTCATTGGCGAAGGTGAGTTGTTTTACATCGGATATAATGACCCACTGCTGAATTTGCACTGTAGGTGCCTATGGTAAAGTGCGAATAGGCACTCATCGGCTGACTTCGACCCGTGTCGCCATTAAACAAATACCTAAGTCCATGTCTGCCTCGCTTACTCGCGAAATTCATCACCATCGCCAGCTACATCACCCTCATGTCACACAGATGTATGAAGTCATTGCAACCGAATCCTCCATTTGGATTGTCACTGAGCTTTGTTCGGGAGGAGAACTGTTCGACTATCTGACTGAAAAGGGAAGGTTTTCTGAAGATGAGACCAGATTATTGTTTGGTCAGTTGTGTCTCGCCGTTGCACATGTTCATGAAAAGGGCATCGTTCACCGGGATTTGAAGCTGGAGAATGTCCTGCTTGATGAACGCTGTCGAGTCAAGCTTGGTGATTTCGGTTTCACCCGCGAGTTCGAGCGGGGAGTCTTGATGGACACCTATTGCGGAACAACTGGTTATGCTTCCCCAGAGATGCTACAAGGAATGAAATACTTTGGTGCTGGTCAGTGAGCCCATGGCTCCATCGGAAATGTCACTAAATCTTTCTTTAGAGGTGGACATATGGTCTCTTGGTGTCATCCTATATGTATTGCTCACAGGAATGCTGCCCTTCGACGACGACGACGAACAGATCATGCGCGATAAAGTCATAGTGGGCGAATTTGAGGATCCAGAATGGTTATCAGCAGGTATGGCTTACTTCTTACAACTTTGATAAATCCTAACGCTGGGTCCAGACGCTCGAGATTTAATCAAAAACATCTTACAGAAGGAGCCCTCAAAACGCTTGACTATACCTCAAATTCTTGAACATCCTTGGTTCGCTTCGAATGCATCGAATGACCCGAATACCATCTTTGTTCGTGAGCCACGGTCGCGTGCCATTTCTCCCCTGCCGAATCCTCCCATACACGATATTGCGGACTCTGCTCTCTCTTCAGAAGCCTCTACTACTGACTCAAGTGTAACCTCACATCTAGAGCCCGGTACATCCGCACCCACTACCCCTGACCACTCTGTCGTTGATCCCTTTGAGAATAACCAACCTACTCCCACCTTCCATTCTAACATGAGCGAAACCACTATTCGAAAGGTCATAGATGAACCCAAAGCTATGCTTCATCATCCTGAAACTGTCACTGAAGAGGGTCAAAACGAGGACGCCGTCCTCGAAATACCGCTGAATCTTCAACGCCAGCGTACAAACTCTTCTGGACGTTCCGCTGCCCCTCCCGTCCACACAGTACGGACTCCAGCACGTACCAAACGACGTTCGGTATCGTCGACACTGTCAGACCCTGAACACGACCAGACACCTCATGGCACGGATAAATCACCACCGCAGAAAGATATTGATCTTAACTTTTCCTCATTATTGTTTACACCAGCTCCGATAATATTCTCCACGCCGTTGGAGCGGGAGCTGCTGAACGTTATGAGTTTACTCGGATTTGATCTTGGTCAAGTTGTATATTCAGTGCTCAATGATGCCTGCGACTCCGCAGGAGCTGTGTGGTGGATGTTGAAGCGCAAGGCAGAGAAAAAGCTACTAGAAGAGGGGACTGACAGCCTCTTCAGTGGTATCGGACCCGACAGTACGTTATCGCCAACCATCGACGAGCATCTAGGAAAATATCGCTCCTCGTCGTCAAGAAGGAGAAAGAAACATAACATGGGTATTCAAACTGAGACTACACCCCATCATCTCAATCTCTCAAAAGCCACCCCACAGTTGACATTTATCCCTGCTACACCAACATTCCCCCCTCGTCCTTCTACACCTCCACGACCAGTTTCCCCATCACCCTCAAGGTCTCCAATGTTGACGCCATCATCGTCGGTAGTCATCGACGCTTCCAAATCACACCCGACAACACCAGGGAGCAGCACTGGCCCTAAAGGTAGAAAGAATCGCGCAGGCAGTGTCAGCATCATGCAGCGCGCGACTACCGCACTCGAAGCAGCCGGATTGGTGCGCAAAAAATCCTCAGAAGCAGTCCGGGAGGAACGGGAGAAGGACAAGGAGAGAGAACGGGAGCTCGAGAGGAAGAATGAAAGGAAGCTGACTGGAGGGTCAATCGAGGAACGACCGAGGTCTTCACATGGAAGCGCCTCGTCGTGGCGAAAATCCCCTCCCTTAAGACCCTCTAAAGATCCCTCAACTCCCCCTCCCAGCGAACTACATCATCCCCAGCCACACATGGGATCCCCGTGGGTACTTGCCGATACGCAGGAATCACCACCTCCCCAATCAGGGTCAAATACCTCTCGAATTGCACCTACACCAGCCAATTCCCCCGGAGCTTCGGATCCGTTCGCTTCCCCTGATAACGGAGGCCTCAATAGTAATTCAGTCTCAAAGTCATCAACTTCCTCACATAGGAACCGAGCAAACCTGCTTACTGCGTTTCGGCTGTGGTTCCAGGAGGACCGGAAAGGAAAGCGGAAGGAGAATCGGGGAGGTAGCACGTCTCTCAGAACTGGTGGAGGTTCTGGGCAAGCTTATAGCACCACTAATGTTAAACGTCGCACAAGCACTGGAAACTCTGCCAACCAGCTTATTAGTCGTCGTGGTAGTCGACGACCCCAGCGGCCATCGATGTCTTCTCGCAGGTCGAGCAGTGTTAATTCCCGTACCAGCGTCACCTCGGTGCAAATGGTTCTATTAGATTCGCCCCAAGTCGCCGGACGAAGATCGTTCGGTAGCCACACCCCAAATTCGGACCGAGTAGATTTTGTTCCCAATTCCTCTAGACCTTCCTCTGTCCGAAGTTTCTCTACTCAACACCGTCATAGAAAGAGTCCATCTGTTAGCTCAACCGGTTCGGTTCATTATCGCGCGACGTCACCAATGCAAACAAGGTATCATCGTCGAGGGGGCTCTGGGTCTTCTACAACCACACGTGTAGTTCGCCAACCTGGAACACCATCTAACGCTGGAAGACCGACGCATGTGCGGTCCAGTTCTACAGCATCCTCAATTCATTCACCCCCATCCTCACGACCGACATCGTTTATAGAATATAATTCTGATTACGAAGGTGGTGGAGGCGTTCGAACATCATCACCGTACAAAATTCGTCGATCATTTGAAGAGACAACACCCCGGCGACCAACGGTGACGACATTCGTCGCCCAAAAAAGGCAAGGGCCTTTCGCGAGTCCGCTCCATGGCCACGGATATGGCGGAAGTGTAGGCCGTTCAAGTTGGAAAAAAGCTTGGGGATTAGAGCCACCGGGCTGGAGAACGCGCGGTGCTCAAGCAGTAGAAGTTTTAACCATTTCCCCGTCAGAAGGCACAAGTTTACGAGATGTATTTTCTGGCCCGGGACGATTGTCGTTAAACTTGGGGGATGAAAGCGACTGGGTGGATGAAGACGACGACATACCATACGCTGCCGGTCTTGGCCAATTGACGGTGACAGGACCTGGTTCTAGTGGTTCTGGGCCTAGCTCGAGTGGTGAAGGTACTGTACTGCTGGGGCCTGCACCGCATAGACTAAACACCGGTCCCGGAAAGAGAGGAAGCAAAGGTCGGAAGGTTTCGCCTAGTGAGCGTGCTCCTCCTGTGACAAGCGATACCTATGAGATACCGGAACCGCGAGGGGGGCGGCGGCAGCTTCCCGCGGGTCGATCCTCCGGTCCTGCATTCAAGCAGATCATGGAAGAGGATGAAGAGGAGGAAGAAGAATAATGAAAATTCTTTTCTCTCGCAACTTGCTTTGTGCTGTTTTCTTTTTCTCATGCGCCTTGCCATTCTATCTCACCTTCCTCTCTTTTCTCCCTTTCCTCTGTGTTTTCTGGCTTGTACCTTATCGGATCTCTTGTCCTAAGTGCTATAAGACGCTATCTTGGTTCTAACTTCCGTCACATCTTTTATTTTATGATATTGTGCAATAACTGTTTGGCTATGGACCACAACACATGTTGCATCATTGACGGGAGCCCGGACAACCACGAATACGTTGATTTACCGCCACTAGCGCCATGTTCTTCAACCAGTGGTCTGCATGCTTATATATGTTTTACTCTACATCTTCCTCGTTCACGCTATGGTTCATGCTTTCAAGTATACTATAGTCTATTTGTCAACGTCAATCGGCAACGATTCGATGACCCTATGCGCCGTGTCGCTAACATATCTTATACATCTTCGACTTATATCTGTTGTGTGCGGCTGCGGCACAGATGACTGTAATCCGAATGGTTAAATTGGATGCAGAGCAATGTATTGGGTACTTATTCAGATGGTACTTTGGTAGGAGACTGCATAGGAATCCACATGTGTTTGCAGAGGACCCCGTGCCCTGACAACCCCCAGAGTCAAGGTTGATTCTTACCCACGGTTCTGAGCGAACCTCCCAAATTTGAGGTTTTGACCTTGGAATAAGTGATCATCCTTACTCGCCACTCCCAAAGATGAGGTGCTGTTTGCTTTAGATACAGTGCCTCTGAACTTACTTATTCGGGCTCGGCGAGCGACGAACATCGCGGTGGAAATGCTCCCGTGGGGAAATTGAGGACATAGATCATGATTCAAGAGATCTGTAAGAGATGAAGGAGCTGTTTTTCCGGGATCTCACTGGCATCTACTTTGCTATCAAAATCCCCGAAGACTTGGGGTTTTTGCATACATATCGCCCTCGGATTCAAGTTACTTGGAAGTTCCCTAATGCTCGTTGACAATCAGGTGGGATGTAGACGGACAATATGATGTATTTTCCTGCCAAGAGAAGTTCATAGAAGACGAACCGAAGCGTACCAAATGTGAGGAGCTGAAACTTGCCAGTGTGCTTGCTCAGATAGCGAATCGAGCTACAACGTCTTGTCTAAAATGAGATATCAATTACGATGAATGCAAGTAGTACATGAATATGCGGATGGATTATTTATGTTATGTATATGCGATGGGAGTTCTGTCGATTTGGGTGGGAAAAAATTGAAGGCCTGGAGACTATGGAGCAGTCCGTCGCGAGATCACCGTCCCATACATGCTCCACCAGTTGTCAGCTTGTTCTATAGGATCGTATGCATAAAAGTCCACCTCCTCGCCCCATAGATCATTGAAAGCGTATTCCCGTTCCTCCATGTCTTCGCATTCAGATAGACACCGGATTTTCGCGTCTCGTAGCTCCCGATCCTCTCCTTGATTAAGAGTGAACATTTGAAGTTTTCTCAATTCCCATTCTCTGGCGTGAGTACATCGCTCCATGCGAAGCTCCTCATGAGCGGAAAGAACACGAGGAATTTCGTCGACATGTTTGATACGAGTCAGGAGATAGTCAAGGGCATCAATGTCCTCTATACACATCGCGGTTGAATGCATTCCGTCGGGCTGGGGTTCATTTTAGAGAAACAATACCTTGGAGGTGAATTAAAACACACCATGGTCGGATGAGCAGATTGGCCAGCCAATATTACTTTGTCGAGGTCACATATCAGGTTTTCTGGCTCTGGAATGAATACATGACAAGTCGGAATAACGACCTCCGCCATTCGAAGGAGCTTCTGGATACTGTATAGAAAGAACTGTGAGTGTACGCTTCATGATTTGCGCTCTCTAGACTCACCGAGGATCGAAGCGCTCCAATCTTAGATCAAAACGGTCAACGGGATATTGTTTGGTCCAATTTCCCTGATATTCAGTCATATCGCCGTCCATCTCAGTGGTGATGCAGAGAAAATATCTGTTTCTTTCCCTCTAATAAATGGGCCAACTGAACTGAGTACATGAAAAAGAAAATCCGATGAAAACGAAGCACACACATGGCATGCCCCGTAGATCACGAATCCGTCGCCGAGCCACATATTCCACTGAATAACAGGGTCAGTTTTAGGTTTCATTTTCTGTAAACCTTAAGGGGCACTTACATTGCGTTGTTCGCACATTCCTTCCAAATCAGTATCGTCTTGCAGGTCGGTCAATGATACGGAAAACGAGAAACACAGATGTTGAGTGGGTAATTCTTCAATCTGGCGCAGTAGGACGGCATCTCGACTGATACTCCTTAACGGACCATCTGCACCAACGATGAGGTCGGAGTACAGAATATCTCCGTTTTCCAAGAGGGCTGCAAGAGGAACACGTTCGACTTTGACAACAGGTGTGTTATATCTAACCTCGACTCCTTCTCGACGTGCTATATCTTGGAAGATGGATATTAGGTCTCCGTGCTGCGAGAATTTTTCATCACAGAACGAGAAAGAGAGTGAAGTGTGTGTTAACCTGTATTAGCACGAAATCTGCCATAAGATCTTTCAAAAGCTCCTCATAGAGTTTTAATACTCCAATGGTTTTACCGCTCCGACCTGAAAGTGGAACGCTTCACTAATGAAAAATTGGAATATTAGGCGACCAACCTTCTAGAAAGCGAAACTGGTCGACTACCATCCCTGATTTCGCAAGATATGATTGAAGGCCCCATCGCTGTAGGACTCGAGTCATATTTGGGGGGGATCTGAGGAGGGAAAAATCAGTTCTTCATCCTCATCTTTCCGAAGTTTCGTAACATTCACGGAATAATGCCAGGGCTCTGAGCGTAAAGTGAGTCTCAATAAGGGAGGGTATAATGACCTACGTACTCTGAACGTTCCATCGCCTTTCTCTACCACTAACACCTTGTGTCCTGACCTCCGCAACACACATGCTGTTGCAAGTCCAGTGATACTAGCGCCAATGATGGTAATGCAAACAGAGACTGGTGCTTTCCGGGATGAAGGAAGGTGGGGCATCTTCTGGTTGTTTAGTAAGTGATATACCTATGTGGTCAGATCGCAATGGGTGGGCGGTGTCAAAGTTTGTCAAAAAAGAGACGAGACTTATATATAGTGCTATCTTGCTGCTATAGAACAGCTTCCATCAGATGCAGTGGGATGGCGTCCCACGAGAAACTCGGAAAGCACTGACGGGACGGAGAAAGGGCCAGAAGTCCGGGAAATGTGTTTCTCGTATAAAGATGACCTGTTACATTTAACTAATGAATTGTCGGAAAGGGGTAGTAGTGATTGGAAGCCTACGGCAAACCTGCAGAGCTCAGAAACGTCGGGAAATGTGGAAGATGGATGAACGCACAAACAGAGTCATATACGTTCAGCATCGAAGAGGGCTATTTTTTGTTGTACTGGGAGGAATATGGAAGAAATTTGATATTAAAAAACGGGAAGAGCAACAGGATCACAAATAGCGACGATTTTGAATAAACCGTAAGACTCACAGCCCTACCCACTACCAAGAGTGCAAGGGTGAACATTTACTTCGAGTCCACGCCCAACGCAATATACAACGCTGTCTTTCGATGTCTCCTATTTCCCTTCAACCAAGAGAGAAAGCGTGGTAACACGACCATTGATAAACTCAAGCAAATTCGGACTTAAGTGCTTCAAGAATGCCCGTGCACCCTGCAAAGGTTTTGACTTCGTTGCCGCAGATCTTCAAAGCCCTGGGAGTACGTATACGACCTGGTTGAGAATGCCGTACAAGGACAAGACTACAGGAAGATGGTGAACAAGTTCCATTGCCATTGCTACGGCAGAGGAGATCTTCAAAGTTTGACCGCTCTGATCTCAACGGCCATCATGTTAATAATTACCCTACGAAGGTCGGAACAGATTTTACACAGAACGAACCTTCGATAGTCTTCTATTTCTCCTCATCCGCACCCTCTGCTTAGAAGACATGTATTACTGAGGCGCTACGGTGCCCGACTGGGCTCAGGCCGAATTTTCCATCAGCGAGTCTAGATTTTATGTCACAAGCATTAAGCGATATCAAGCGCTTAATATTCGGACCTTTGTTCCGGTTCACACGTGTTTAGTTAACGCGTTCAACGTCGTTCTCCCGGTCCGCTCCCCACTACATCCATCTTTCCGTGCTGCCAACGCACAATTTCTTTGAATATACCTATCAATCAATGTCTTATAACTTTGCCTCGAGCTTCTACACAATGGAATCTACATGTATAAGTCATGTAGTAATGATCTTTTCAGTGATAGCATGTGTGTACATGCAGAAAACACATGAAAAAGGCATGGATTCAAGATATAAAACATCGACATGCATGCCAATCAGTGCCTCATACCCTTTTCCCTCTTGCTTCAGTAGTCCAATGTCCGAATCAAAGGCAGAGGTAGCCTCGCAGTTGATTGCTTCACAGCCTGAATCTGAGGACAACATTCCAGAGCCTTCCAGTCAACCCCGAACTAATGACAACAATAATCGGACAGGTAGAAATCAGTACCAGAACCGTCGTAAGCAGAAAATTTTATTTGTTTGGTTGTATGACTTACAGTTCCTACAATATCAGCTAAGATTGGTGATGAGAGTGTCCACCAAGCTCTGCTTGAGTATCATTGACGGAACATTACCAATAAGCAAACAATTTCTGAGTTACTGAAGGCTGACTATGGTATCATCCTCAGGTAAATCATATGACATTCTATATCTTGAATGAACCCAGGACCAACAAGTCATAGTGCATTGTCTGTAACCCGACACAAGAAGTATTGGAACATTACTGCAAGTCAGGTGACAACAGCAAAAATAGCAGAACTTGACAAATGGCAGTTGGTCTTTGATGAAATGAGTAAGGATCCAAATGCAAAGCAAGGGCCAAAGACTGTAAAGGAAAATATTGCAAGGGTAGCAGGAGTGCATCTTACCCGGTTTAGTGTTTTTATGTCAATATCTCATGCAGATTCTGACAAGCTCATACCTTACTGTAGAGATTTCATTGAGGCAACGATGTGGGATCAACATCTGGAAGGATTTGCAAATCATGAACCAACTGCAAAAAAAATCCATCGAAGTGTGTGTTAAGATCATGTATACTGGTAAGCTGTGCCAAGGGCCGATCAGTAACTAAGGTCGGAAGCTGTGGTGGGACAGTGGTGAAGTTATTAACAACACTGCCATTACGCCGCTAGTCCCCAGAGAGTAGGGGTAGGTAAGAGGACAAGAAGCAGCCAAGCAGACATGGCGGGAACGCCGACGATGAGGAGCGAACCAAAGAACATTGAAGTCCTAAGGTAGAGACAGAAAGTGACAAGGGTGATACAAGTTGTCTGAGTTGAAGAGAGTAATCTAAGTTGATAATTAAACTGAGGAACTAAAGTACAGTACAGGAGTATTTATATCAACTACTTGGCAGCTCGGAGCGAAGCGCCAGACTAACTAATAGGGGCTGTATGTTTAGTACTGTCAGGGTAAGGAATAAGACAATAAAACTAGACTAAGTCAAAAGGGAATGTGTAAAGAGGCCAAGAGGAAGGTGGAGGAGGAGGCAGCCAGACGGGCTGCAGAAGAAGAGAAACAGAGGCAGGAAGCTGCTGCTCGGGCTGCAAGCACCAGAAAGAAGGAAGAAGAGGCAGCAGAGAGAAGGAGGAGAATAGTGGCAACCTGAAGTCGCCAAGGACCTTCCCCTAGTGAAGCATCTACTTCTTGTAGACAAGTGGAGATGGAAGTTCCCCGAGTGATTAAGAAGGGAACAAGCAAGCAGAGGGTGGAGGTGATTGATACTCTTGACAATGTACCATACTCAATTTTCACCTAGGCCGGAGATCCCGATGACGGCGATGACAGGAGCAATGGCGAGGATGACGAAGATGACGAAGAAGAGAAGGCACCCTGTGAGCGGTGTCAAAACAAGAAGAGTCCTTGCCTGCAGCAAGAGGGCAAGAGAAATACAGTCATCTGCAAAACGTGCCATGGCTCGAAGGTTCAGTGCTTGTATTTGGGCCGACCAGTGGCAACAAAGCAAGAAGGGGCTGCCAACCCAACCGGGGAGAGGATTGCCGTATTGGAGAGCCAAATGGCTCAATTGCTCGCCAACAACCAGCAACTCTGGGATGGTCAGATTAGGACCGACATGTATCAATGCCACCTCCTGAAAAAGATCAACTGGATAATGATGGATGCAGCCAGAAGAGGGAAGTCGCCTCCCGTGGCGCTGATCGCTGGTCATTTGGAATTGCCAAAGAAGAGGAGGAGGGTAGTGGACAGTGATGAAGAAGAAGTAGAGGGAGGAGGAGAAGATAGAGGAGAAGAAGAGGAAGAAGAAGGAGAAGTAGAAAAACTGGCGCCGAAGAAGGCGCGGTTGTGTCATGCCCTGACCGACTTTCCACTTGCCCAAAGCTCCTGAACAACCTCCCCCGACCTCCACCCTCCTTCCTCCGCCTCACACTACCCTCATACTTACCTCCACTCTTTGATACTCACAGTAGCTCCCGAATCGCCGGCGTTACCACCACCTTAAGAGACTAGGGACCTCCCCAACTACGTACAACACCCTATCCCCATTTGTAACCAATCTCAATCGTCCAGTTCATGTACTGTTCCATTGTTAACTTCCCTGTACCTATTTAAGCAGTCCCATAGCGTCCCAAATGATAGCTTGGTATATTTTGAACACACACCCTTTACATAGGTCCAGTCCCTGTCCCTTTGTACCTGCTAACCATATGGATTTTCCTTTACTCTCTGTTT
>MU795398.1:0-24631 GCA_027886305.1 Lentinula aff. lateritia | reverse complement strand
CGTCAGTTCTCGCAGACCGGATTGTGTATATAAAGCCAGCCCCCACTACCTGGTCCCTTATCTTGACCTCTCTGTCATTATCTTGGGACCAGGTATGTGTTTACTTACTAGTACCTACAACTACGATACTAATATAACTCTGTCATTATCTTGGGACCAGTCTGTCCACGCTCCAATCAGTCGCTCCGCCTCTACCGCCTGCTCCGTTGCTCCGCTCTGCCGCTTGCCCCGTTGCTCCGCTTAGTCACTCCGTCTCTGACGCTTTGTGACACTGACTCCATCAGCATTGTCAATGTTGAAGGAATCCCTGGGGTGATAGGGGTCCTCAAGCCAGTTAACGTCACCCATGGACAAGAAGCTGTCTGTGGGGAAGAGGGGAGATTTCTGCAAAGGGAAGAGGACTGTATTGAGAGGTAAAAGAAGTTATGGTGTAGAATTGAGAGAGAATGTTTGGTTTTCAGAGCGAGATCTAAGAGGGGCTACCAAGGGACTTCCTTGACACTGGGGGAACTGCCAGAGTCGGATTTTGGCTTGTAAGCGAGTAGTGTACAGTAGACAAGTATGATGTATAGTGGTACAGAGGTTATAGTGTTTGAGAAGATGTGGATGGCAAAAAAACTGTTAAGCGCCAGAGAGATGATGGTGGTAATTGTCATGCCCTGACTCCTTTTCCCTATTGTTGAACCCTCCGGAACATTCCCTCTGGACCTCCTACTCTTACCAAAGCTCCATCCTTACTCCCCAGAGCTCCATCCCTATTTCCCAAGATCCCCAAAACCTCCTCCTTCACTATCTCCTATCCTCGGCTCTCACTATAGCTCCCTCTAGCTCCCACCCCCAAACTAAAGCCACAGGACCTCCCCAAACGCCATGCGCCATCTCTTATCCCCATCAGTCATTAATCTCGTTTAACTACCTTATGCTGACTTGATCCCCCAATGTTCCCTTGTTAACTTCCCCGTACCTATTTAAACAGCTCTCTAACAACCAAAATCCCAGCTTGGTATATTTTGAACACACACCCTTTTACATAGGTCCAGTCCCTGTCCCTTTGTACCTGCTAACCATATGGATTTCCCTCTACTCTCTGTTTCTCTACCTCAGTTTCTCTAACTCTATCACTCATCTCTGCAATTGCCTAAGCGATCCAATAAATGCTTTTACTTCATGTCTAAGCAATCTGAGTGAGTCTTTGACCTCCCTCAACTAATACCAAAGCTCCCCAAATGTCCATCGTTTCGGTGAGTCAACCTTCCCCAAGCCTCCTCAAGCTCCCTATTTGCTCCACGAGCACTGGGACCTTGATCTAGGTAACATTGAAGCTTCCCCTCACGTCCAACTACGTACCACTTCTCCATTACCCTCCACCGCTTGAGGATATCAACTGCTACCCCTGCTTCCCGGGACCTCCTTCCCGGGCTCACATTCCATTGGGAGCTCTCACGTTTGAAGCTCACATCATCTACTAGTTATAACAATCCTACGTTGACGTTCTAACTATTATAATTTGTACTATGCAATCCTCCTATGCTTCCTAGTTCCCAGTTACATCCACCTTCACCGGTTATCATCCTAGGGACCTTCCTAGACCTTCTAGGAACCCCTTCAAGGGTCATATCTCGCAATCAGTACTACTACTAGGTCACTCCTGTCCTTGGTTGCAGTTCCCATAGCTCCCTTCAAGCTCCAGCTTGCTCCTAGCATGCTACAATGTAAACCTTTCATACCAAACCCACCCCTAAGACCATTCTGACCCAGGTCTTACAGTAAGAGTGTAGAGTGTCCTATGACAGTAGCAATGAGAGTTTCAAAATCAACAGCATATTTGTCATCATTTGCTTTGTTTGTCCATGTGTACAAAAGACACCAGGAACTGCTTCAATTATTGGTGGCAGCAAGCAAGGTGACTCCCATTGTCACACTGTCACCAAACTACTTTGTGATGACTACATCCCCTGGTTATTTCGGACCTCCCCCTCCCCTCTACGCCAGCTGACAATAACAGGACAACACAATCAACTTAGTCAGGCACATGACCTTCAACCCAAGACCCCTCAGCATATCCTATTTCGATGCCCATCACAAAACATCATTGCCTCTCTCCATTTAGACTTCATGTCCAACACGCGACAATTCTGACCTCTCCCTCTCAACTCCACTTTTTCGGACTCGGTGGCACCACACTACCTCAAGTCCTTCATTTTCAACTGGTCACTGATCATACTGACTGGGAAATTCATTAACAATGACATGGGTCATTGGCAAAACTACTTAGACACTGGCCTTCCCTTACTGTACTACATTGAATATGTACCACATTCTGTATTTTACCCTTTCCACTCTCACTGCAGTCTACCATCCCAGTAGCAGTGAATGCTCATCTGAAATGGGATGGTTGGGCCCAGCTGTTCCCTTGTGGGAACCCATCTTAGACTGAGCCAAGTATCTATCTATCTACCTTGTATTCAAGTAAGGTGACTGTTTGGCCTGATTGGTTGTCCTCTACCCAATCGCACCATGGAATTCGGTCCACATGGTTTGTTTCAAGCTAAGCCAACATCTAGCATGGCCGAACGGGCCATGTTGTGTAAGCCACCTTACCAGATAGTGTCTCGTTGTTAACGGAAGTATGAAAACCTCACAGTTTCAAGGCAGACAGTGTCAATATTTCTATAAGAAGCCCCGGAAAATTGGACCCCTCACTACTAATCTGCACCATGTCTATCTCTACAACACAACCAAAGAAAATGACATATGGTGCGTTGTTCATTCTACTCCACTTCTCTTCTGACCACAGTACTACTTTCTAGTACGCCTTGGAAATTCCGGGCTCAAAGTATCTAAGATCATCCTTGGTTGTATGACTTATGGAAGTTTGACATGGTCCACCTGGGCTCTCAGTGAGGAAGAAGGCATCAAACATATCAAAGCTGTGTATGTAAAAACACTTCAACAAGTCTTTACTCCGTCTCTTTTCACCCTCTCTTACCCTCCATTGTTGCTGTCCACTGATCAGATATGACACTGGGATCAATACCTTTGACACTACTAATGTATAGATGGCAATTTGACCTCTCCTCATGTCCAATCTCTCAACATAAATCTTCTAGATCTATTCCAATGGTTTATCAGAAGTGATACTGGGAAATGCAATAAAAAAGCTGAAGCTTCCGCGAGAGGAAATTGTCGTAATGACCAAAGTATGTAAACCACTCCTTTCCGAGACCATTATGCTCCAGCCTACCACTGATAAATGTCAAATTCTTGTAAATAGTTCGCAGGGGTCATTGATCGTACTCCAGACTATGAAGGTGGAGTCTATGCTGACTTCGCGCATGCGGATCAAGATGGATATGTGAACCAATGGGGTGGGAGTCAAAGGTAACACTAAGCGGATTAAATATCATTGGTGCTTTCTGAATTGATTGCCCTTGGGTAGCACATCTTTGCCACAGTGAAGGCCAGTTTGGAGCATCTGCAACTTGATTACATTGATGTTCTTCAATGTAAGTTATTTATTCTGTAGTAGCTCTCACCTCTCAGCTCTGAACAATCAACCCATTGGTAGACCATCGCATAGATCCAAACACTCCATTGCAAGAAACCATACGAGGGTCCATTTCCCTGCTAAACCTGCCGTCATTGGTTGAAAACTCTTGATCATTCAATAATTTAGATGCAAGCTCTTCACGATGTCATCCAAGCTGGATATGTTTGTTACATCGGGATGTCATCTTGTCGCACTTGGCAATGTATGCCTTCTTTTTTTTGCATTTATCTTCAACCACTGACTTTGAATCTACTGACTTATATCTTGTTCAATAGTCCACATAATGCAGAGTGAGTTTTCATTAGTTATTTAATCGAGCTCCCTTCTCCTGTTCATCATTTGTTCATACGTTACATTGGAACTGATGTGTCTTTCTGTAGACTATTCAATCACGAACAAGCTCACCCCATTTATCTCAAACCATTACAATATGGTTTATCGTGAAGAAGAACGGGAGATGGTTCCGAGTCTGAAGGTAATGTTTCGTCGATGATGATTCAACTATCATACTCACTGAGATTAATTGATTCTGAAAATAGCACTTCGGAGTCGGCTCTGTCCCCTGGTCCCCTCTTGCCAGAGGAATGCTGACTCATCCGTCGTCCGAGCAAACACCTCGCAGTGGAACCGATTCGTGAGTTTCAAGTTGTTATACCCCGCCGTCTGATCCCCTTCTCCCTTTTCATTGTCGGTTATTGGCTAACGACTACAAACCAATTTCAGCATGGTCAAAGGATATGAACATGACAGTAGTCATCAAATTATAGAGCGGTAAGGCCTATATGAACCATTGTCATGTTTGATATACATGCTAACGAGGGCTTTTACTCATAGCGTCGAAGAAATCGTGAAGAAGAAGGGGGTAACCATGGCTCAAGTTGCTCTGGCTTGGTTGTGGACCAGAGAAAGTAAGTTTTAAGTTTTAATATTTTGTTTCTGCCAGGTTGTATTTACAGTGTTTAAGGTGTCGCTGCTCCTATAGTCAGAACCACCTCTGTGAAGAATCTCTTCGACTTGATTGATGCGTTGGATTTGAAGTTGTCAGAGGAAGAGGTTCAGTATCTTGACGAGCCGTATCAGGCTCTTCCGATATTCAGCTTTTATTAGCGGTAGGTAGAATTTTGCGTTCTGCCAGTGCGTTCTGCTTTCACATTTGCGTTTCTTGTGTTCATATGCGTTCATATAATGATTATATTATGTACAATAATATCATTTTCAGTGTTCAATCATCAACTACATCAATTGTAATATACTTAATGTATGCATAGACTGTACAATATGGAATAAATAGTCAAACAATGATTACATTTCAGTCAAAACAACGAAATTTAACAATATTTATGTGAACTTGAAACGCAATCAATGTATGAACGCAATTTTGATGAATTGATGTTGCGTCCATATGTGTTCAGGTGTGTTCAGGTGCGTTTACCTTATATGCGTTCATTTTTGATTGTGGCGTTCACCTGCATTCCATGTGTTCATGTGCGTTCCAGATGCGTTTCGGCCCCACTCAGATTCAAATTGCAAATTTTGATTTAGTTTTGAATATTTTACATTCTTAAATATCAATGACTGCATTATTATTTTGACAAGGTCCCCAGTCAATAAACTCAGTTGATGATAAGACAGCTGTATTTGTTGGCATAGGATTTAGCTATGGTAGGTTAGTATGTTCAATACCAGATATGTATTATTTGTCAGATGGTAAATACTCAGTTGAATGTAAAACAACTATATTTGGTACCTGTCAGATGGTAAATACTACATATGTTGTGAGTGTAATATATTAGGCTAAATAATATAGGGCTCACCTCAGTTGAATGTAAAACAACTGAGGGAGCTGTCATATGCATGCAATTCACCCCATACGCTTCCCGGAGCGGCCCGGAGCGGCCGGACTTCGGAATAATTACCTTGTGACTGATTTATTATTCCGAGCTTTCATCGAGGTCTTGTGACTGTATTTGGGATGTATATAAGCTAGAATACTTTGTACGTTGTAGTCAAGCTTGAAATCAAGTGTACCACCTTATCCCACTCTTTAATATCTCCTTTACCTTTACTTCCGAGCTGCTCCGGACTCCCAGATCATAGGAACCCCATCTAGGCTGCTCATCTTGACATTATATCATTGCCATTATATTCCCGGGGACACAACAGTGTGTGAAGGGTGTTGCTAATAGCTTCACCGACGTCCCACTCCCAGTGTGCACTACAGGCCAATACTCAGCTCCAGGTCTCGGAATTATCCCGGGCCATTTTCCGGCCCATATCCTACCTCGGAACCTCTATATTGTTGACCTGTAGGCACGGTCTTGTCAGGAGCCCTCGTCCGCCGTCTGCTGGTGTGGCTGATGAACTGTACAGTGTATATGTAATCGGGCGGAAGCAAAATGAGTGGTTAAAGCTGGAACTGTGCATACACTGGGCGGAGGTAGAATCTAACACCCCCCCTGCTCCATATGATACAGTCCTAGTAGTCCGATCATCTTTGCGTGAATTGTTCCACTCAGGGCTTTAGTAAACATGTCTGTAACATTCATACCTGTCCAGATTCCTGAGACCTTCACCGCCCCACTTGCTACCTTCTCCCTGATATAATGGTCCTGTAGGCCAATGTGCTTCACCCAGGGCATGTCGCTTGGAATTCTCTGTCAGGCTAATGGATCCAAAGTTGTCACCCAGTAGTGTGACTGGTCCCTGCTGGTTCAGGTCAACTTCTGCGAGGAAGGATTGTAGCCAGACTGCCTGCTGGCAAGCCCGGGACAGTGCGATGTACTCAGCCTCCATAGATGAGAGTGCAGGCAATAACAAGCTTGCCTTGTTTTTGTGTAAAAGAGAAAGGAAGGAATCAAATGGGCACTCCAACCAACCAATCTAATACACAATATGGGAGTTCACTGCTATCAAATTTATTTAATAGCAAGGGGTAGCATTGTCAAAGGTTCCGCAAAGCTTTTGAGAGCTAAGGAAAAGCTTCAATCAATCAATTTGAATTGTTCTAAGGATCTGATATATTCCTTTGATTAAGGTAGTGTCAAGACCATGCTCGGTGCCTCCTGCCGGTGTCAGCTTTCCAAAGATCTGGGATTTATTGTAATCTCTTCTTTATTGTTCTTTCTCGCTACACATTCCCTTTTGACCTAGTCTAGTTTTCTTGTCTTATTCCTTACCCTGACAGTACAAAATGTACAGCCTCTATTAGTTAGTCTGGCGCTTCGCCCCAAACCGCCGAGTAGTTGATATAAATACTCCTGTACTGTACTTTATTTCTTCAGTTTAATTATCCACTTAGATCCACTTAGATCGACCTAGATCACCCTTGGCTACTCTCTCTATCCTCTGAAGTCTTAAGGCTTATACCTTGAGCAATTCTGTCTCGACCTTAGAACCTCTAAAGTTCTTCAGTTCGCTCCTTGTTGTCGGCACTCCCACTGTACTTGGCCTAGCTGCTTCTCATCCTCTCACCTCTGACCCTACTCTCCGGGGACTAACAGCGCAACGGCGGTGTTGTTAATAACTTCACTACTGTCCCACCACAGCTTCTGCCCTTAGATACTGTACGGCCCTTGGCACAGCTTTCCGGTATACATGATCTTAACAGGTAGATTCAGCACTATTCATGCTTTGGTAGTATTGATGTGGGTATATCAAGAATCGGGGGTTTGAATCAAAGTAAATTAAAAACTGAAACACACAGACCCCTACGGAGGGCTAGAGCTATGTGTTGGCACAGCCACACAGTGTGATTTGCCCTTAAGACCAACAACTGATCCCAAGTTTGAAGAATACCCAACAACTGGATATAACTTCTCGCAGTCACAAGGAGCAGAACACGATGTTCCTATACTCGCAAGTGCCGGGCCCGAATGGCTGCTAGCGCGAAGAGGCTTCAGTCTGGCATTGGTTTCAGCCCCATCCCAGGCATGTGTTCTTCCCCTGCCCCAGGTGCTTTGTAAGTAATGGCGTAGTCGCAGGACCACAGGAGGTACCCTGCCAGCCATTCGACGCCCTCCCAGGGGGTCCTGCTGGGGTGGAGTTGGTATATTGCTAGTAGTCCAGCTGTGAAGGAGATATCAGCATGGGTACATGTCTGGCACCATAGGACCGAGCCCACAAATTTGCGGTACGGCTTGCCTGCCATGAACTGCAGATCATCATCGGGGAGCGGAGTGGGTACTTCACAGAGTTTGATATTGGGAGGCAGGGGTGTGTGGTGGCACTGCACATGTAGGAGTTGGAAGTGCTCAAGCATGCGGAGGGTGTAGGCCTTCTGGGAGATGGCGATGGACTTTGTTATTGGGTTTTGCTGAATGTTCATCCCCAGCAGGACATGGGATGACACCTCATTTGACTCCCACCATTTTGCTAGGTCCTTCACTGCCCATAGCCTGCCGTCCTCTGTGGATGATCCTCCACATACGCCGTCCCCATATGTGCTTGTTAAGGTGTATTCATCCCCGTCCCGTCGGTAGTGGATGCATGGGTCGGCTCTGGATGTGTTGTATCCATCTTCACTGTATCCAGCAGCAAGGGTCTCTTGCCAGTCATGGCTACCTTGCATTGTACCATAGATTGACTTCCTAAGCTTACACACCTTGTCTTCATCTCCTGGTTGGATGAACCCATCCGGCTGTCGCATGTACACCTCATGGGATATAGGCAAGTTGAGGAAGGTGGCTGTGAAGTCGACTTGGAAGAGGGAGAGTCACAGGGTAGCTATAATAGCCAACATGATCCATGCGTGTGACTGCCCCGTAGGTTTTGTTGTAGTCTTGCCCCTGGATCTGGGTATATCCCTGTGCAACCCAGCGTACTTTCCGCTTCAGTGCCTCCCCTCCTGGTCCCTACTTTATAGCATATGTCCACCTCCCGCTGGTGAAGCTCACATCCGGTGGTAGCTGTACCGGTTCCCAACACCCCTTTGCGATGAGGGTTTTGTACTTGGCTTTCATAGGTGCTTGTTCAGCCACCCTGTTTGCTGCAGACAAATTGTGTGGCACCTTCTCAATGGTTATGCAATTTTCCCTGCAGTAGTCATCTACAAGCCTGTTGCAGATGCCCCCGAGTCAATGAATGTCTTTATTACTGGTATGTAGCAGCTGCTATGGAGATAGGTGCAGTAACAATGCAGGTGAGTGCTGTGACAGTGTAGTTACAATGTACAATTGCAGGGACAGTGCAGTTGCAGTGCAGGTAGATGCAGTCAGAGTTCAGTCACAGTGCATACAGGCAAGCACAGTGATATCTGTTGAATGGTGAATGCATAAAAATATTATCAGGTGCATTCACTTTGTATGCATAAGTCAGGCAGCAGAAATACATCTGATCAACAACATGCTGTTTTGTTCATACATGAGTACAGTTTAGGCAGACATAGTAGAATAGAATGTTCACCTGAGAGCTGCAGGTAAGTTAGACAAGAAGGAAAACTTGCAATCTACTGCAAGCTCTCTGGTTTATAGGTACAGATTCAAATATGAAATATAATGAATTCAATTTCTTGGGTCCTTTGTTGTTTCAACTTAAAATGTTTCAGACAAATCAATAGAGATAGCTTCAGATGTACTGCAAGGTAGACTACATAGATTACCTGTACATAATGCTCAAAGGAAAAGTTAGGTCACTATGATAAATACTTGACCTGAACGCAGCTATGTTGAACGTGAACGCAAATATTTGAACGCAACAAATGTGAATGCAAATTTGTCGGAACACAGAACGCACCGACGGAACGCGAAATTATACCGTCCGTTTTATTAGGGTATTTCTAGCTCGCACAATGATATCGGGCATTTGGCACGTATTGGAAAGGTATATCAATCAAAAGGCCTGAATGTACCTACTATAAGTAGAGCACAGAAACCAAAAGAAACTAAGGGCGAATGGAACATGATTTGCGATGAGATGACCTTTGTTGATAACACTCGCAGAGACGGCACGCACGGTGAATGTAGTGACAATGCAAAATTTGAAGATATTCGGAGTTTAGAAGAGGGCTCTTCATTTATTATGCCAACTTTGTGACTACTACTGCTCCTTTAATTTCACAATGTCAGGTGAACATGTCACAAAGCAAATTCCGCAAATCATTGAACAGGAGAGCAAGTGAGCAAGCTCGTCATATCTTTGAAGTCCTGAATATCAGCGATCCCGGGAACAGAAGTCATATCCCAGCTTCCACCGGTAAGTGCAACAACGTCGTGTGCATTCTGACACCCGAGACATTCCCATTGTCTAATAATAATCAAATGAACCTTGTTAGTATCCCAAGTCAAACCGTGAACATTGAAAAAGGACATACAAATCTGTCGGGGACTTCGACGTTGGAGATATTCTTGTTCAAGAAGCTGAGGTCTCCTGTGAGAATTATGCATTCGTCTGACACAACGGGGATGGCTACGCATCCGTTGCGCGGGTTGAGGGACCTAGAGCACGCAATGATCGTCGCTGGGGCGAGCGAAGAGTGACGACAAATAACGGGTATAGTAAGGACTAAATAGTAATATCAAAGTAAAAGCAACTTAAAATATGAGTTTTTAAACATATCGCAGCTGCAGAAACGCCCTGAACGCCGACAACTGAAGGAAGTTTCGGTAGAGAACATATTGAGTTGTCAAAAGCTCCGAATACTGGTCACCAGACGTACTACTAGTGTGACCATTTGAAGTTGCAACTGCTGAGAAAACAACCCGAGTTTAATCATGAGCTACTTTCTCCGTCTTGATGTTATCGGCAATTGTGAAAATTGTTTGTTTCCAGAGCAGTAGTCCGAAGAGGGTATGGATATGAGGATAGATGAAATGCGGGTAATGACTCTTGAATTTGTGCTAACGCTGAAGTATCTGTTGTAGAACTAGAGAAGGAGAAGGTAATTTGAGAGGTCTGGAGAATGACATATTTCGAGAGATGGTAAGAGATAGCTCTGAAAGGCATCGACAAATTTGATCAGTTATGTAACTTACCTTCTCATAGTGCATTGAATATTGTAGTCGGCGCGAAATTTGGCGTTCGCGCATTTTGCAAAACGTCGACACAAAGAGGAGGAGAGAGAAGCTTTCACCCAGTACTAGTATCTTGATCCCAGCATTATCTCTTGTTCATTCCCCTGCCCGTACTCATCGCCTTGTCGCAGGAAATGTTCTACCCAGTGATTCATTCAGGGCACAATTTCCGGCAGAACATGAAAGCATAGTAATAGGTGCACAGTAAGTTCACCCCACGTAGTGATTTTGTTGGGCATGTCAGACGGACGAAATGCTCTCCTTGTATGATCAAATTGTTCGATCTTTCTTTGACCATTTCAGCGTCTAAGGAATGAGGTGGAATGCTCGTGGTACATCTGACAGCCCTAAGGAAGTGCTAGGTGAAAATAACATTGAGTACTAGAGGAAAGACTATAAAATGGGTCGAAAAGGCCGTGGTGTTCCTCAGCAACTGCGACTTCAGATCGTCACTCGGATTAACTTCCCCAACCATATAATTACCTGTTGTTAACGTATTATGTTCGGTGTGATAGGTCGTGATAGTCTTCGTGGATTCTAATTTTGTTGAATATGTTTACGTTGCCATATGCTGAAACAAAAACGTGTCAGTAAAAAAAGTTGATAATAGTAGTCGGTGTAGTCCGCAATTGAATTGGAATGTGCCCGAATCACCAGCTTCAAGGAAACCACTGAGTGCCAATGGAGATAACAGCCTGGGGAAAAACAAGAAGACAGACGGCAAAACTACGAGGGAGATGGAAAGAGTAACGGAATGCGGTCTGGCAGTGCAAGCATTTTTCGAAAAGGAAAGAACTACCGCGACCGTGACATAGAATGACCTTTTACCGCCAAAGTCATCACCAAAGCCAGTAACGGCCGAATATAGAGTAAATGTAAAAAAAACACCTAGCGCCGACGAGGTGTCAACAGAGGCAACAAATAATATCGTAGCTTTGAAGTAAAAACTGTGGATTTGAGTGCGGTGACGCGTGAAAGTGCAGCTGCAAAGAAAAAACAAGTTTCATTTAGTCCGAAATCTACAAGTAAGTATTCCATTCGGCAGATTATAACTAGGCGGGTAACATACCATCTAGGTCTCCCAAGGACAGAGTCAATTGTGCCAATTGTGTGTTTGAGTTATTGGATCAAAGCAAGTTATCCGTCTATCAAAATTCGTCATTTAACTGTACAACAGTCGAGGTCCACCAATGCTTAGACCGTCCTTGGTTCAGTATTCACCTACCTGTACATTATTAATAGGGAAAATTTAGCGGATGCACCTTGTGACCACGATTCTATGAAATCCTGATTCAAGATTGGATGCAATTCAGCGAGAAAATACAACCGACAGCTAACCTCTGGAAACTTCTAATGGGGTGCAGTATAGACAGTCAGTTGTAGCGAGGCGATGAGTACGGAGAGGGATGACAAGAGACGGGAGATGATTTCAATTCGAGATTGATCAACGGAAAGACTTGAAGCTTCGAAAAGTAGAATAAGTCATCCACGATTTTTTCTTTTTCTTCTTCTGTGTAGACATTGAGCAGAGGGACTGCAGTGACTGTGAACATTCGGAATGGAAGATTGAATGTGAGTTTCATGACTGCGTAGACTGCTCGACTTTGCTAGATGTCTACTCTAGCGATTTAGCCTTTTCCGTTGGAAAGAGGGCATCGGCTCATAACGATCCGTCGATAACTATATTATCACAAATGGAAGCGAGTTGTGAGTGATCTTGACCCCGTTGGAGTGGATATATTATGAATGATCTTCAGCCCACGTAGTATGGGTGCGTACAGCCTTTTGCGTGGAACGTTCATTCGATCACAAACTCGAGAAGCAAGATCGCGTGTGACGGGGTTCGTTGCGGAGTCCTATCCTTACCTTGTCAGTGCAGAAGCACTTACGATCTCTGGAGGTGGACGGGAAGCTCGAAGTAGAACTTGAAGAAGACTCGAAGAAACCGAAATCAGCAAAATTCATTGAAGTGATTCTTTTCTGCCTTGTTCACAGTTCGCTAAAACGGTCCTCGTTTGATGAAATTACTATTAGTCCGCGTTCAAGAAAAGATCAGCGAAGGAAAGTTGCTGGAAAGTTAAAAGCTGATTGTAAGAGGAAAAACTGTCTTGCGCTTAGCGCTGAAAAGCTTTTTTTTTCCATCGTCCTTCACAAACGCTCATTGAATGAGTTTAACGATACATCTCGAATTCAAGACGCTTGAAACTCGATAACTCCACGCGATTCACCGTTGTTGGTTCAAATCTTCGAGTTGGGGAAAAGATTGGTTTTGAAAGTAATATCTCGTTTAGTCACACATTGTCATATCTTGTCATCTTTCGCCGTACTTATCGCTTTGCCCCAGCACAATTATACTGCTACGTGGTATAGGTCTAATATAACCCTATAGAACTGTGGCCTCAAGGCCACATTAATTAAATATCGATTGTCTTTCGAGGCTGAGGCTTTTCCGTTCATCACATCCTGTCAGAATCATGACTGTTGGTCTATCGGATGTTTTATATAGAGGAGAATAAAAATGCAAGTATTGAAGTATGGAAGCTCAAAGGATAGAATAAATCGGTACGTTTATATGCTTACCCACTTTGTGACTGATGGATGGATTGTTCTCAAGTTTTTGCGTTTTACCTTTAGTTCTACACCCGGTGCTCCAACGTGAATTATCTGAAGAGTCATCGACATCAACATCCCCTGCGTCACGAACTTACTCTATCATTTTCTTCGCTGCTTCCTCACTCGTAAATAGCTGCCGAGACGGATAGAGCAAAATGGATTTTTGGCAATATCGAGGAAATAAAGAGTATAAAAGCTACCTCCAACTTTCCTTTGATTTCCTCAGTAGTTGCGACTTCTTCAGTTCGTCACACCGCACTTCAGTCTTGCACTCGATATTTCTCAGAACCCCAACATGTTCTCCACCAAAAGTTTCTTCGCTGCCTTTGTCGCTTTTGTCGGCGCTCGGGTTGTTTCTGGCGCGGCGGTACGTTCGCTCAGGGTTTGTGTCCTCGCCTGTCGGACCGTCGCTTACTCGTCACGCTTTATCGATATCCTTTAGCTCGCCCCAGCGACAATTACTGCCTGCTCTGGCACCATCAACCCGCCTAACGGATGTGTTGACATCCCCGTCGTGTCCGACGATTGCACGGATTTCACTGGAGGTCTCAGCTTCCTGAACAAGGAAATCTCCAACGTTGAAGTCCCTGCAGGGTTCGTGTGCTCTTTCTACGAGTGAGCGCTTCCGCCTTGAGATCTGCTTAGACTTGGAATGCTAATGACCGCCACGATGATAGGGAATTCGGATGCCTCGGAAGTCAAAACGCGCACAACGTCGTTGTGCTTACTGGTGGAACCTGGAATATGGAATCCGTTCCCGGAATCGCTTCGACCCAGGACTTCAATGACATGGCGAGCTCTTTCACCTGCTCCCCGGTTTGATGTCGAGAACCGTTTTGTCGGAGTACCACAATCTGTGTTCGTAGTAGTTATATTCGTGTCTTTTGGTCTTTCTGAATATGATTTATATGTGATATGTGATTCCTGCTCGTCTCCAATCAAAGGACTGAGACTAGAATACGTTGTTGAAGAATATGAAAGCGCTTGAGTACCGTAGTTGTTTCAAAGTCAGCACGGGGTAAGTAGTAATGATGATCGGATGCTCCATGTCATGTCATTCACTACATTGGACAATCGCCAGTTTTAGACAGATCGATCACAATCATACATTTCGACGACAACTAAAAACAAGAACAGACAACAACCAGTGCAAAAAGAGAAAATCAAGTAATTGCTTCCACGGAGAGCAAAGATAAATGCGGTTTGGTTGAGAAAGAATCCATCCGACAAGCAAAGGAAGATCGCGAACTTCCAATTTATAGCACGAAAGAATATCTACCAATCTCCTCCACCGCCGAAATCATCTCCACCACCAAAGCCATCACCACCGCCACCATAGTCATCCATTTGGCCTTGTTGGACACCTACGAGAAATCACGAATCCATCGTCAATATCGACGAAGATCGGAGCCAACAGAACACTAAGGATTCAAGAACTCACCATCCTGGTAAGCATCGAACCGTTCTTCGTCTTCGTGATGTTCAATCATTTCTCCAATGACTGCGCCACCTAATAATCCAGCAGCTCCTACACCGAGCATCGTACCCATCCCAGGACCGGATTTTTTGGGTGGCGGAGCTGGAGCGTATTGCTGAGGAGGGTTGCTGCTTGGGCGGCCGAAGAAGCCTGGAACGGATCAATTTGAGAAGTTTGGGTAGATGAAAGTGATGAAGACAATGGACCACATTAGCAATTCGTTCCGGATTGAAAATTCGTTCAGCTTACCACGACTTTCCTCTTCTCTATATCCGCCGTAACCTGGCCCACCATATCCAGGACTGGATCCATATCCCTGTTGAGGAGGTTGGCCGCCGCCGTAATAAGGTTGAGGCGCAGGAGATTGTTGATACCCGCCGTAACCTGGGTATTGACCTTGAGGTTGGCTATTGTATCCGTAGGCAGGACTACCAGGACCAGGAAGTGGTGGACCAGGAGGGGGTCCATATGAATTGGGGGCAGGAGAAGTCGGGGGTGCGCCGAGAGGATGTGTCCACGTCGTTACTGGAGGATCTACGTCTGTATTCACGTAGAACCTGATGAGGGCGAATCGCTCGTTATTAGTATAATTGGGCAAATATGCTCTAAACACTGACCAAGCTCGATAGCTGTCAATATTAACGATTGAAATTAGGTTGTTTCTGATCGACCCGAGAAATCGCAGATTCAAATGACTTACTTATTATCATACCGCGTAAGCCAGCCACGAGGTAGTGGTCGTCTATCCGGGTTCTCGTTGGGAGGATATGGATATGGTGGAGGTGCGGACATGGATGAGTAGGACGGAAAGGATTAACTGGGCAGAACAGCTGTTCAGCCGGATTTATAATGCACAGTGTCACAGCCCTCGGCATTCAAGCTCAAGCGCCGGCCCTTTAGGTCACAGCATTTGACATCTCTTTCCATGCCACGTCTATGTAGAGAAATTGCTAATAATGGTCCCGAGGCTGCTGAAGAGATTTTGAAAATTATGACCATTCTTCCGACAATGGATGTTTTTTTCTAATGAGAGTCAAGGCAACTGAGAATAGTCTCAAGTACCAGACTGCATCTGCAAAACCTGGGTGATGTTCTCCAGCTCTCAAGAGCATTTCCCAGCCTTTCCCAGTGTTTCCCAGCATAGAAAGCACTGAAAGCATTGAAAGAAGGGATACTAGCTGGAGAGCACTGGAGAGCGCTGTTAAGATCATGTATACTGGGAAACCATGCCAAGGGCTGCTCAGTACTGGAGGGCAGAGGGTCAAGTGAGACAGTAGTAAAGTTATTAACAACACCACCGTTATGCTGCTAGTCCCTGGAGAGTAGGATCAGAGGTAGAGGTGCAAGTAGCAGCCAGGCTGAGTTTGGCAGTTATGCCAATAACAAGGAGCAAACCAAAGAACTTTTAAGTCCTAAGATTAAGACAGAGGTTGCTCAATGTCAAGACCATGCTCGGCGCCCTCCGCCAGTGTCGGCTTTCTGAAGATCTGGACTTATTGTAATCTTTATTTTATTGTTCTTTCTTGCTACACATTCCCTTTTGCCTTAGTCTAGTTTTATTGTTTTATTCCTTACCCTGACGGTACTAGACGTACAGCCTCTATTAGTTAGTCTGGTGCTTTGCTCCGAGTTGCCGAGTAGTTGATATAAATAGTCCTGTACTGTACTTTAGTTCCTCAGTTTAATTATCAACTTAGATTGCCTTCTTTGACTTAGACAACTTGTATCACCTTTGACACTTTCTGTCTCCTAAAGTCTTAAGGCTCATACCTTGAGCACCTCTGTCTCTACCTTAGGACTTCAACATTCTTTGGTTCACTCCTCGTTGTTGGCATTCCCGCCATGTTGGCTGGGCTGCTTCTCATCCTCTTACCTCTGCCCCTACTCTCCGGGAACTAGCAGTGTAATGGCAGTGTTGTTAATAACTTCACCACTGTCCCACCACAGCTTCCGACCCTAGTTACTGATTGGCCCTTGGCATGGCTTACTGGTATACATGATCTTAACACTCAAAGTATAAGCCTTAAGACTTCAGAAGACAGAGAGAGCAATCAGGAATGATCTAAGTCAATCTAAGTTGATTATTAAACTGAAGAACAATATACAGGAGTATTTGTACTAACTAATCGGCATATTGGGACAAATCGCCAGACCAACTAATAGAGGACCATCAGGATAAAGAATAAAACAGTAAAAGTAGACTAGGTAGAAAGGGAATGTGTAGCAAGAAAGAACAATAAAATAAAGATTACAATAAGGCAAGGATCTCAGAAAGCCGACACTGGGGCAAAGCACCAAGCATGGTTTTGACAGTATCCCCCTCTGAGGCTTGAGCCCTCAAAAGCCATCAGCCAATAATAATTAGTTGGGAAATTTTATTTGAAGAATTCGGCAGCCAAAGAGTTAATTGAATAAAAAGTTTGACTGGTCCATGTGCTGTTTGTTTCCCACATAAATGAGCCAGGTTTTACCACCCAAGACCTATCTTTTCTCAAAATTTCCTAAGTCCCAAAAATGACCACTAGCCACTCCATTACCATTACCATCATTGAATTAGCTCCTGGTGGTTCTACCTTGCGTCCTGCCAACCCACCAAGCACTGATCCCACCATTCCGGAGGATGAAGAGGAGGAGTTGGAGCACATTATGAGGGAGGGGCAGGAGAAAATGAGGAAGATAAGGGAGAGAGAGGTGGAGGAGGAAGCAAAGAAGAAGGCAGAGGAAGAGGAGAAGAAGAAGAGGGAGGCTGCTTGGGCCAAAGAGGCAAACAGGAGGGCTGCAGAAAAGGCCAAGAAGAGTAGAGAGGAGGCTGCTGCTGCCAGAGGTCAGTGAGGGGCTTCAACAAGTGGAAACAGCCATTCTGGAGAGCCAGATGGCTTAATTGCTTGCCAACAATTGGCAGTTGCGGGACGGCCAGACAAGGGCCAACACATACCATCACCAGATGGTTAAGAAACTAGACTGGCTGATGATGGACGCAGCAAGGAAAAGGTTGCCCTCTGAGGCGCCAGTTGTCGGATCCTCAGAACTGCTGAAGAAGAGGAAGAGGGTAGTGGTGTAAGACCTGGGTCAGAATAGGTCTTAGGGTGGGTTTTGGTATAAGGGGTTTATGTTGTAGCGTGCTAGGAGCAAGCTGGAGCTCGAAGGGAGCTATGGGAACCGCGACTGAGGACGGGAATGACCTACGAGTAGTTCAGAGAGAGAAGATTAACCGTTGAAGAGGTTGCTAGGAGCTAGGGAACGTCGGAGGGTTATGTAGTACAAGCTGTAGTAGGTAGGATAGACAGTATAGGATCATGTTAGATTGTAGACGTAGGGAGTTCCGGACGTAAGAGCTCCCGACGGGGTGTAAGTCCGGGATGGAGGTCCCGGGAAGTGGGGGTGGAGGCTGACGTCCCCAAGCCTTGGAAGTAGTAACAGAGAAGCGACACATAATTCGACATAGGAGATAGCTTCGACTTTAGCTATATCGAGGTCCCTGAGCTTGTGGAGCACTTAGGGAGTTCGAGGAGGTTTGTGGGAGGTTGGCTCACCAAATGATGGACATTTGGGAAGCTTTAGTATTGATTGAGGGAGCTCGAAGACTCACTTGGACTGCTTAGATGTGAGGTAAAAGCGTGTATTGGGTCGTTTAGACGACAGTATAGACGAGATAGTAGTAGAGAAACAGAGATAAGGAAACAGAGAGTAAGAGAAATCCGTATGGTTAGCAGGTACAAAGGGACAGGGACTGGACCTATGCAAAAGGGTGTGTGTTCAAAATATACCAAGCTGGGGACGTTTATGTTACCGAGGATACTTATATAGGTGGAATGAATAGGTAAAGAGACATTGTAGTAAACGAGCATCTAATGGGGGTGGCGTGAAGTGCGGAGCCCATGAGGCTAAATTGATAGGGGATTGTCCGGCGGCATACGCGAGTCTCGGGACTGTTGCTTCAGATGGAGGTTAGTATTGGTCGGGAGGTTGGCTAGGGTTCCGTGGTCCATGGGGGTTTCCTGGGAGGTTATTTAGGAGGTGGGGAGGAGCTGGTAAGCGGTTCTGGGATGTCTAGGAGGGTAACAAGGGGAGCTTTTAGGGGCAGGGCATGACAAGTGGACAGCGGGGAAGAAGATGAAAGGGAAGGAGAAGAGGAAGAGGGAGATGAAGAAGAACTGGTGCCAGAGAAGGCACAGTCAGAAGAGAGAGAGTTTTTTTTTGTGTGGAGAGGAGTAATAGTACAGACATTGAGTTTTGACACCTTGGCCTCTTCTTGCGTCCTTTATATATATCTTAAACTTTTTGTAGATATCATGAATTTCATTTTATGACAGTATTATCTTGGGGAAACAAACAGGCCGCATAGCAGTGAAGTGAAATAATTTTTAAAATGTAATCCACATAAGTGAGGATGAACAATGTTAAAGTTAGTGAAAGAACCAACAATATAAGAGAGAAAATGATCAGTCTGAGAGAGTGAACAAAATAGGGAAAGAAGATAAACACTCAATTTGCTATCATTGTGTTTACCCTGCATGAAATGCCAGTACCAGTTCATCAGCATGTAGTGAATCAGCAGCTACCCAGGAGAATTCATCATCAGTACCTTTGTAACCAGCCCACCAAATGTAATAGTGTAGGGGACAGCATTTAAACTGTCTGTCCAATTTGGAGTCAAGGATTTTGGCAACATTGTACTCCTTTTTACCATCAACTTTGATTGAAGGTGGAGGGGATTGAGTACGATTTGGGAATGGGTTTGGCATAACCAGCTCCAGCTGTGATACATGGAGGTTAACCACAAAGTCTCTGGCTAAATCAGACTTCATGTCGACCTCGGACCAAACGGTGATATTGGGGTGGTATCCTTTGTTAGCAAAATACCAGTGGATGCATTTGGGGCATTGTTATAGGCAAACTCAGTGATTGGTAAAAGATGAGACCAGTTGTCTTATTGGTAAAAGCAGTAGATCCTGATATACTGTTCAAGAGTCTGGTTGACATGCTTGGTCTGCCCATTGGCTTCTGGATGACATCCAGAGGTATAGTGTAGTTCCATATATAGTGCTTTGCCAAGACCTCGGAGGAATGCCAAAACAAATTCAGAGCCACAATCAGAGGTAACATGATTTGGGACACCATGCTTAGAGAAGATGTGAATAGCAAAAAGCTCAGCTAGTTGTTCAGAAGTGATTGTGTCAAAAGTTGGAATGAAAATAGCTTGCTTGGAGGATCAATCCACAATGACTAGGATTGCTGTATAACCATTCGACATTGGCAGTTGCTCAATGAAGTCCATGGAGATTGAGTCCCATGGTCAGACCAGAACCGGCAGCGGTTTCAACAAGCCGTAGGGCTAATGGCAGTGAGGCTTATTGCAACCACAAATAGTGCATGAGGTGACATAGCTGTATACAAAGTCTCTGACCTTGGGCCAGATATACTGAGGATGTACTGTTTCTAGAGTGTGGTTCTGGCCAAAATGGCCCAAGAGTGGATGATCATGAAAGTAGCGGAGAACTTGAAGGCCAAGCTTGCCGTGGTTTGGCACATAAATGCAGTCATCAAGGTGTAATAAACTGTCACTACCTAGGAAGGATCTTTAGCAAGTTCCAAACCAACAAAGGAGCTTAGGTCAGTTGGGAGAGCAAGAATAATAGCCTGGTGGAAAGCTTTGATATTCATGATGATAGAAGCTTGTAAGGCCAGGCCTTCTAAGAAAGGAGCTCGAAAAGACAAAGTGAGTTGTTCATGAGTAAAGATAGGGCAAAAGTTGTGAGGGTTGACTTGGGTGTAGCTAATATCCCCCTCTTTAGGGTAGAAATCCTAGCATCCAGTTATTCAGTCGGGTTTTTTACCAAGTTTTCCTGGTCGGAAGTGAATGACTGTGTCAAATTGGTAAAGAAATTCTGACCATCCAACCTGTTGGCAAGTGAGAATCTTGGTAGTAGAAAAATACTCAAGATTTTTGAAGTCGGTGATGAAATCCACTGGATCACCTGAACCTTCCAGATAATGATGCCAAGCTTTAAAAGCCTCTGGCTAGTAGCTCTTTGTTGTGAGTGTCATAATTGAATTTGGCAGCATAAAGCATTCTAGAAAGGAAGAATAGAGGATGCATTTCACTGTTAACATATTGAATACACAGAAGCGCCGCAATGGCATAGCCGGAAGTGTTGGTTTCCACAATAAGTGGGCAATTCAGCTCCCAATGGGCCAGTATTGGCACAGAAGTAAAAGCAGGTTTGAGGTTTTCAAAGGCCTCTTGACAGCCATTGTCCCAGATCCAAGAGGCTCCTTTCCGGGTAAGCCAAGTCATCAGCACAACAATAATACTGTAATTATAAACAAAACAATGATAAAAGTTTGCAAAACCAAGGAAAGACTGAATGTCTTTAATCTTCCTCAGGATAGGCCACTTTAGAATGGTTTGTACTTTCTCTTTGGACATGATTAATCTGTCAGGCAAAAGGATGTAGCCCAAGTACTCAACGGTATCCATATTAAATTTGCACTTCTCAGGATTGCCGTAAAGCCGGTGTTTCCAAAGCCGCTGAAAAACTTCCTTGACATGTTCTTGGTGTTCCTCTGGCATATCAGAGTAGATCAGAATATTGTCAAGATAGATGATAACACAGACATTTAGCATGTCAGAGAACATGTCATTGACAAACCATTGAAACACTGCAGGGGCGTTCGTAAGGCAAAACAGCATGACCTTCCATTAAGAGCTGTATTGGGTTTGAAATGTGGTTTTCCATTGGTAAGCATGAGCAAGGTCCAATTTGGTGTAGCGCTTGGCTCTTTTTGGGATATCAAGAAGGTCTGAGATGAGTGGTAATGGATAGCAGTCCTTCTTGGTGATATGGTTAAGACTGCGGAAGTCCACACAAAGCTGAAGTATACTGTCTTTCTTTGGGACAAAAAGGACCAGAGCACTGTGAGGTGAGGACAATGGTGTAATAGGGCCAATAGCCAGCTGTTTGTCAATAAATTCTTCAAGGGCTACAAGCTCCTTCTCAGATAAAGGATAAATATGACTGAGAAGTGGTGAAGTGCCTTCCTCCAGGTCAATCTTCAAATCATAGGGTCTGTGTTCAGGTAAGGAATCTGCAGCAATCTCATCAAAGACATCTGCAAACTCTACATACTCTTCCAGAATAGAAAGTGGTAATGGGGGAACATCAGGAGTGGTAGGGGAGCAGTTGGTGACGCGGGCCACAACCTCTGAGTGAATAGCACAGAGGAAAATAGGTTCCATACCAGCATCCTTGCAAGCCCTATTGAAGACTGCAGCACTAAAAAGTGCAATGTCAACCTCCGGGATCTCCAATGGGCAGCGAATTGAGAGACCACAGGGTAAGAATAGATGGGTTCAAATGGGAAATTGGACAACAGAGGCTGAGGCCTCCTTGGCTGAGAGTGGAAGTGAAGTGAATCCCCAAGAGGGGTTTCCAGAATTGTCAGTGGAACTGGCAGCAAAAGTTCTAGTAACAGAACAGCAACCTTTGCATCAACAATGTTTGTGTCAGAAGGCACAGACATCTGTGGAGAATCAGAATGTGAAGTGTTATGGAACATAATGTTTCGAGATGCCCAGTCAATCAATGGATTGTAGTGGGATAAGAAACTGTGACCTAATACTGCTTTACACAATGAATCTAAATGAGTAACATAAAAAGGCAATAGAAGCAGCCCGCCGGAAGGGAACTGAACGGTGATATTCACCATATTGGTAATGGGTTTAGAAAACAATGAACCATCAAAAAAAGACGAAGATTAACAGGAGGAATTTGGGTTGTAGGAATAGAATTTTGTGAAACAAAATGAGTATCAATGAAAGAGTCAGTGAAACCAGAATCGACAAGAGTAGAAATTTTCAAAAGAGCAGAAACAGGTTCGGCCGGCACAGCAGATTTGGAAAGTGAAAATTCAGTAGTTAAAAACATTACAAGAGATCATTCAATAGAAGAAAGAGCAGATGCGTTGAGGTGTAATTCCCCAGGTGAGGTACGAACCTGATCAATGCAGCTCCCATTTCGTACTGGGGAACAAGAGCTGCAGACTAGTTTTCCGATTCCTCTTCAACAACTATAGAAGTTGTGTCAGGGGTTTCTTCCCCCTTGGCCGCTTGGCCCTTCAACTCCCGAGCCTTTTGCTTGTTCCAGTCAGCAATCAAATGTTTACCACCGCAGAACAGACAAAGGTTATTCTTCATCCTTCGTCCCCTCTTGGAGGGGAGAACCTTCCCATTGGCTCCAAGATGAGTGAAAGTGGGGCCCTGACCGGCGGATTGGCCGGAGCTCGAGCTGCCTTGCAAGCCCAAGGACTGAGAATTGCTCTGCTGGTTAGTAGAGCCAGACTTAGGAAAGTCCGTGGAACCCTTCTTCAGGTTCCGAGCAATAAAAGGCTTACCAGCCTTACGTTTCTTGGTTTCTTCATGCTTCCAATAATGGTTGTCAATACGAAGAACTTCTTGACAATAATCGGCAAGCATCGCTGGTTTGGGAAGCCCCGCCATTTCGTCCTTAATGTGTTTTGCCAAACCTCGTCCATAAGCCCACTTCAGGGTGGCAGAATCCCAGTTGGTACTGGCAGCAAGAGTGTTGAACTGAATGTTGTATTTCCGGATATTTTCGGTCTCCTTCATCTTCAGGTTACCAAGAGAATCTTCGGCCTCGCATTGCGCATCATAAATGCTGAAATTATCCTCAAGCTCCTTTACAAGAGCCTTGAATGAGGATGTCCAGGCAAGCAGAGAATTGAGATCCGGGTCAAGGATGTCGGGCACAAACCATTCCTTGACTGAGCCACTGAGATAGGAAAGAGTATAATTCACCTTTCACTGATTGGTGAAATGCTTTGGTCAGTCATTGAAGACCAGGGCAAGATTGACGAAGAATGTTTTAAGCTTTCGGGGATCCAAACCGCCGAATACTTCCGGCTCTTTGACCTTACTCTTAGATTCAGAGTTATCCGAGGGTCGGTTGAGCGTGGCGAGAACAATACCGAGGGTGTCAATGGACCCCTTGAAGCCAGAGAGAAGTTCCAACATAGCACATTGCTCGTTGGGAATATCAGGAGAGATGGGAGTACGAGGTCCACTGGGCCCACCACGGCCACCAGGACCACCGGGACCACCCGGCCCTTGTGGTAAATTACTGGAGCCATCATCTGGGTCTTGGTTTTCAGGATTGTCAACACCCAATTCAGCAGGGTCGACCAGAGGGTCTTGATCATTGTGATCACTGTCATGAAGTACGTAGCCCCTATCATTTTCCTTTTCTCACTGTCTCTATGCCCTTATTTGTACGATACATCACTCCATCACTTTCACATCCCACCATTGTCGAACCCTCATCGATTACTGATCCACCTGACCCCCTTCATCAATTACTGATCCATCAGTTACCCTTCTCCTTCTACCGGCTTCCGCCACCTTCTTTATTCTCAAACTGTACAGTATTACATCGTTATTTCTCGCAGATCGGATTGTGTATATAAAGCCAACTCCCCACTACCTGGTCCCTTATCTTGACCTCTCTGTCATTATCTTGGGACCAGGTACGTGCTTACTTACTAGTACTTACAACTACAATGCTAATATAACTCTGTCATTATCTTCGGACTAGTCTGTCCACGCTCTGCTCCCACTTCTACCATTTACTCAGTCGCTCTGCCACACCGTGTGCCCTGTTGCTCCGCACCACTGCCCCGCTTAGTCACCCCCTCGCTGATGCTTTGTGACAATCACCAGCATCCAAATTGAAGTGAGGAGGTGGGTCACGAAGAGAATCAGAAGTAACGCGGCATTGGGGTTGTTGACCAGTATGACAGGCTATTGCCTGAAGGATGAGGGATTCATGTCGAGTAATAAATTGGCCCTGAGCCAAGGCAACCACAGTGACATGCCTAAATTTTGGCTAGATGTCTATGCAGTGAATTGTGACACTTTCACGCATAGATTTGTATCAAGAGGACTGTAATTGAGACCCAGATTGACAG
>MU795397.1:0-24734 GCA_027886305.1 Lentinula aff. lateritia | reverse complement strand
TCATCAATTACTGATCCACCTGTTACCCTTCTCCTTCTACCGGCTTCCACCACCTTCTTTATCTTTGAACTGTACAGTATTACATTGTTATTTCTTGCAGATTGGATTATGTATATAAAGCCAACCCCAACAGCCTAGTCCCTTATCTTGACCTCTCTGTCATTATCTTGGGACCAGGTATGTGCTTACTTACTAGTACTTATGACTACAATACTAATATATCTCTGTCATTATCTTGGGGCCAGTCTGTCCATGCTCCACTCAGTTGCTCTGCTTCTACTGCTTGCCCAGCCACTCCGCCCCATTGCTTACCCGCTGCTCTGCACCATTGCTCTGCGTAGTCACTCCATCTCTGATGCTTTGTGACATTAGGTCAAAATTCATTACTGCACTGACAACCTACCGATAAGGTTGTCCTTGCAGAATCTGCAGACACCACGTCTTCCTCAGTTCCGCCCAATTCTGAAACTCCTGCCACCAGAGTAGACCGCTCCACACTCCTACATGCACTTGACCCCAGAGACCAAAATCACGTCCACAATACCAACAATAGATGGTATGACTGTGAGTCTCAACCCTGCCCTAATGCCCTTCCCAACTCAGTCCAAGCACCATTTACTATAAATGATATAACCTTCCTGCCCATTCCCCATCCCCAATCACCCACTGTCATCATGTCTGACCCCACACAAGCAACTCCCCCACCACCTGCTCCTCCTAATGCAAACACCCTCATGGAACAGCTCATTAAACAAGTAGCCAACCTCGCTACAGTCATGGAGGAACACTTGTCCTCCAAAACAAGCATGAACATCCCCGAGGTATTTAGGAGTAAAGACAGCTCTGAGGCGTGCCGTTTCAAGGCACGGTTCCAAAACTGGGCATCAGAACAACCTGATCTTGCCAACAGTCAGGTAAAGCTTATCAAGTCCGCCTTAGGATTCTTCACAGAAGGTGCTGGAGCCTGGGCAACCCCCCACCTGCTACATTTCAATGTGGAGAATCCCCCTTTTGGAGGCAGTTGGGAGAAATTCCTCATAGAATTTGGCCAGCGATTTGAATCAATAGACCCAGGTATGGAAGCCCATAATGCAACTCAATCTCCCAAGCAGGGAAAAGGGCAGACGGTAGCAGAATTTGCTCAAAAATTCCAAGACATCGGAAGTTGGACTGAGAACTCAACCACTAGATGTACCTTTGGGTTTATGGGACATAGGTGGACCTGATAACGCAATTGCCTAACTCCCAAGGATACGACGTGGTCCTAGTCTGCACAGACCTCTGTGGGAAACAAATTCATGCTCTCCCATGTACCAGCTCCATCACTGCAGAAGGTGTTGCTGACATCTACTACAGGGAAATCTTCCGCCTTCATGGGCTCCCTCTCCAATTCAAGTCCAACCGTGGGCCTCAGTTTGCAGCCAAACTCATGTGATCCCTACTTGCTAAACTGGGAATAAAATCAGATCTTACATCCGGGTATCTTCCTCAGTCTAATGGGCAGACCAAACATGCCAACCAAGAAGTAGACAAATACATTTGACTCTACATGGGCTGCCAACAGGACGACTGGGCAGAACACCTCCCCATGGCAGAATTTGTGATCAGCCCGCGGACCCATTCTGCATTGGGAATGTCCCCATTTGAGCTAACCTATGGATATCTCCCCTTGTTCAATATCCCAGTGGGACAACGCAGCGGAATACCAGCTGTAGATGACTGCATACAGATACTTCGAGAAGCCCAACAGGATGCAGGAGCTGCTTTACACCTAGGGAAAAAGCAACAAAAAGAAGGATACAAGTGAGGAGAGCAGAAGGCTCACCAGTTTAAAGTCGGAAATTTTGTCTGGCTCAGCGCAGAAGACATCAACCTCCAACTATCCAGTGAGAAGCTAGGAGATTGGCAGCTTGGACCTTACCATATCATGGAGAAGATTGGACCCCTGGGCTACCGCCTTGACCTCCCTATCTCCCTTGACTGCATTCACCCTGTCTTTTCATGTTGACAAACTCTATCCCTGGAAAGGTAACACTATCGATGGAGAAATACCAACACCACCAGAGGCGGTCTACCTAGAGGATGAAAATGAACCGGAATATGAGGTAGAGGAAATTCTGCATAGTCAGGTCTGGTGGAAGAGGTTGGAATACCTGGTTAAGTGGAAGGGTTACAATGCAGGGCATAACTCCTGGGAGTCAGCGCCCAACCTCAGCTGTGCTCTGAAGGTTGTTTGAGCCTTCCACAAGAAACACCCCACAGCAGCAAAAGCTTGACCATCGAGGGCAATGGTCGTAAGGAGGGGGTAATGTCATGAAGTATGTAGCCCCTATCATTTTCCTTTTCTCACCGTCTCAACGCCTTTACTTGTACGGTACACCATCTCATCATCATCACATTACATCACTGTCAAACCCCCATCGATCACAGATCCACCTGACCTCTTCATCAATTCCCAATCCACCTGTAACCCTTCTCCTTCTACTGGCTTCCGACACCTTCTTTATCTTTGAACTGTACAGTATTACATCATTATTTCTCACAGATCGGACTATGTATATAAAGCCTGCCCCCCACAGCCTGGTCCCTTATCTTGACCTCTCTGTCATTATCTTGGGACCAGGTATGTGCTTACTTACTAGTACTTAGGACTACGATACTGATATAATCTCTGACATTATCTTGGGACAAGTTGCTCTGCCTTGTTGCTTGCCTAAGCTGCTGTACCTCATTGCTCCATCTAGTCACTCCGCCTCTGCCACTTTGTGACAGAAAATAGTGTTCAAACAGTTTCAGAAACAGTGAGGTATTTCCCATTGATACTATGCATGTCCCTGCAGAAGGGGCAGTATGTGCTCATTGAACATTCATTGACAGTTATGAAAGTTAATTGCAGGCATGGATACTAACATTTATCCAACAGTGTCTCCCCCACTTGCAGTCAATCTGAATGATCATCATGCCCGGCATTGATGCTGTGATTTGGAACTGGACCATGCTTTCATTGGGTTAAACAAGCATTGTCCCTCTTTAATTTGAATCCAATTTCACCAGTGGAAGTGTACAAGTGCAGGCAATAGAGAGAGTTACTCAATGGACCTTTTTATTTTTTGAAATATAATAGTTGTTGGAAATCATGAATTATGAGACCAGAAAGATAGATAGCCACCATGACAGCCATTTCTCATAAACACCCCTCAATTTAGTTGGGAATTTATCACTGAATTGGGGCTGTTCATGGGAAATGGCTGTCACTGTAGATTGTTACATGGCCCCACTACATTGATGGTGTGGTTCCCTAAACAGAACGTCTGGTCTCAATGGCTGAACGACAGTGAGTGCAACCCATGAGGAGAAGGTGGATTGTTACCTGGACATCAAGGCAGAGAAAGCATGATAGAGATTGGTTGGGTTTGCAAGGAGGAAGTGACCCGCAAGTTGACGAGGTCGAACATTCACTCGGTGATTGAAAAGTTAAGCTTGACTGGAAAAATAGACATGCGCTATGAAGTACGATCCAGGAAGGGGAAGTAGAATTTCGAATAAATAGCTAGTGGTACACGAAGTATTCGCTAGTCTGAATACATAGAGGTCAGTTGGAATTGCATGATCATATATGATGTACACTAGGAGAACACTTAGCGGTAATTCAATTATTTTACATGTGCACCTTGTATGTCTCAGTTATCCTTCTTATACTAACCGCGCCTCCTCCACCCAGCTGAACCAAGCGGTACACCAAAGCTACCAAAAGCACCAGCGCCATTACCTGGAAGAGATCGAAATTAGAGCTGGGTTAATATCGAGGAAGAGAAACCTACCAAGATTCACACCAGATGGCGCCGTACCAGCGCTCAAAGGTGGGGCAGTCTGATCCACAGGGGTAAAGCCCCCAGTACCTGCTATTCCAATACCGCCAATTGACCGACTATGACTGTGTCCTCCACCGGGTCCCCCTGCCCCAGGATGCTGATCAGGTGCGCCAGCAGCAGACAGAGGCGATCCCTGGAACGTGCTCCGAAACGATGCATTGGACACCGCCTGGATACTCAAAAATTTACTCGGCACGCCCCTCTCCCGATCCCCTCTATCTTCTGTGTTAGACTGAAACTCAAGCCCAATCCCGTCTTGTTCCCCTACGTCAAGCAACTTGACAAGTTTCTTCCCTATCGCGTTGAGTTTCTCAACATCATCCTTTCTCCTTGTCCAGACCTGGATGCGATCCACTTTCGCGCGGAGCGAAACGACTGCACCGCAGATTTCATCTCCGCCCTTTTCGAGTTCCTCGCCTGCTAGGGCCATGCAGAGCCATCCCCAGCATCTATCGAGAAGCTCCGGATTATTCCGCATTGTCAGCACCCACTTTCCGCCAGAAGCATTAGCAGGGTCCTCCCACATGGGTTTGATGGGCGACTTGAAAAGATGATAGTTGGAGTTTCGTTCGAGGAGCGAAGTAGCGGCAGAATTGCTCCACAGTGGTGAAGGAGCCGATGACGGTAAGGTTGGTTTCGTAGTCGCCCGGAGTATGGGAGAAGGGATTTTGGGATTGAGGTTGGGATGGGTCGGTGAAATTGGCGGATGTGTTGGTCGACGTCGAGGACGTAGCGAGAGAGGCAGCAGTAGGAGAGTTGGAGGTTGAGGTTACTACTGATGTGGTTGAATGGTCGCGATCCTGAGGAACCAGCGGAGGTGCAGCGCCAGTAGGGTTAGCAGAAGTAGGTGCAGGAGTATAAGGGAATTTTGCTTTCGAATCGTGGTAGAGAGTCCTTTGAGAATTGTGATCGTCATAACTTTAAGCGAGAGCCCCGACGCAAAGAGAGAAAATCATCATTGATATAGCGAAGGGAAAAAAGAATTCAAACAACAAAGATATGGGCGTGACTCACCAAGAATACTGCAAGCGATGCTCCTCCTTCATAACGTGTGCCCCAGGAGTCTTCGGATCTTCTATCATTTCCGGTTCAGGCGGCTTCGGCGTTCCATCGATACTCAGTGCCCGGGTGTTCGCCAGCCTCGCAGTAATGGCATCCAGTGAAGGAATGTTTTTGTAACCCTTCACGGGTGGTTTGCCTTTGTCTCTCTTCGAATCTCGATGACCTAAGGGTGGTGCTGGACCATCTGGACCACTGGAAGTGAGTACTGAGTCTTCAGTGCTAGCGCTGGTGAAAGCCGCGCTGGACATTACACTGTAGGCTGGGGCACTAGTAAGATCTAGCAAGAGTAGATGCAATACTAGCGCCAGATCCAGCACCAGTGATCGCGTTGAGCTTATCGAGTTTATCGACAGTCAACGATTCTCCTCCTTCAGGTCCAGGCGTCGTGTTTGGGCTTCGCGGGGTTGAAACAGAGTATCCAGCGCAAGTTCGCGGGATTGACTGCCACAGGATCATTCCATCTCGTTGTAGAGTTCATCGAGGCGTTGGAAGTGGTACGTAGGATTGAAGCCGCAAGTCGGGGACGGGGAGCTGCTGTAAAGTTCGTCGTCGCTGCATTGCTCGTGTTGTTGTTGCTGTTGGTATTAGAGGTGCCATTGGTGGTTGAAACCATAGCGCGTTGGATTCATTGGTAAATGCTACACATCAGTGATGCTGTGGCGAGAAATCTTACGGTGACGCTGAGTACCGGTCTGAGACCCTACAAAAGAGCTACAATCAAAATGGCATCGGAGCGAGTGGAGAAGTTTCACCAGGCCCCCGGAAGCTCTACCACCCTGTCCGGCCAAACGCTGTAAATTACGCAATGTTTTCGGCCTAAATAAAATACGCTATCACGGACAAGGTTAATCACGTGAAATCCAAAAAATTCCCTGAAATTTCCAAAAATTGTTAGAACAAGTAAGTCTCAGTTGATAGAAAAGCAACTGTATTCCTACATGCACCTGTTAGAACAAGTAAATCTACGGAAGTTGGTATACTTGTCGTAGGTTCATGCGGATGCCCGGCTCACCTCAGTTGATGGAAAAGCAACTGAGGTGTCCTGGGCAGTCCGGCGTCGTGATCATGTATGTACTGTACAGTATTCTGTAATAACGCCGTTATGAAGTATTGATGTTGAAAGTGTGCGAGTATGTAAGTGTAGTATGTACGGAGTAATCCCCAACAAAATGGCTGAGTAATCAGTTCATCAATCATTATACGGCCTTCTATCTCATACCCAGTTTGTATTTGCAGTATTGCTTGCTGCTCATTTACAAAATAGATACTATATCTTCGAAAATTTGGTCATTTTACACCCTCCAGATGCTGAATGCCCCACTTCTAGGGGTCCAATAGTAGGTGACTATTGTTGTCAATGAGATTAGAAAAAGGATTTGATTTGTTTGTCACAACACGTTCAATCATTTCTGTAGGAAGATAGTAAGCCAAGATTACATTTTACTGATATTACAAACTCAGTTGTATAGAGTGTGTATTTCTTCTTCAAATTGCTCCAAGGCTAAAATACGCATAGGCATCCCCTTTGTAGAACAAGGGATTGGTTTATTTCTGGTTGTTAGGATTATCCTCTAAATGCCACCGCCAATAAACATATGTCTCTGCCAAAATGTATGCCCTCACCTCTTCGGAAAAATTCATGAGAGTTGGATGTTTCAGCAATTCATTCTCAAGAATCTGCCTGTGAAAGAAATTAGCTCAGTCAGGAGGAGGTATTGAAAGAGGCATTACTGGAGTTGGAGAAGAAAAGTTGATTTAACTTCCATGCTTTCAATGTTCAGAGTATGTATGGGCTCAATTAGGATGCCAATGAATGGGCGTCCATTTCCAAATAACATTGCTTTCTCCACTTGGTGCCACTGACAAATGATTTGTTCTGTCTCTTGGAGATCAGGTTTCTTCATTCTATGAAGAAGGAAGTATCTTACCCAGTTCCTCTGGATTCACCACCTCCCCCGAACTCAGTATTAGCTGATCGCTTAACCGTCCAACAACAGAAAAGTGACCAATGTGGGTTGTATGTTCCAGGAAAAGATCCCCTGGGTCATAACCTGGCAGGCCTTGATATGTTGTGTTACACAGAGGTAATTCACGAGTTGGGGTAGACTATTTGATGTCCTTCATGTATGTTTGAGGAACAAAGATAAAAAGGCTCACTACAACTATCATTGAAGAAAAGCCATCATCTCGACGGATGAATTTAGTTTCTCTCAAAAAAGGGCGGAAATATTGCCAGTCTTTTTTGTTAAGAGCTGAAGCTAGATGATAAGCAGTCTCTACTCGATGTAAGTATATGACTCACAGTTAAATACTGTGATGCTTCCACTCTCAGTGCTAAATGCAACTGGTAGGCAGATTGTTATTCAGAAGTAAGTATCCATGACTTACGATCCATACCCTATGGTGAGTTGGACATCACTGTCTATAAGTTTTTGTGCACATGCTTTACTCAGGACTCTTCCACCAGTCATCTGAGAAATGAATGTCTGTGAATTTTATATCATGAATTGGAATCTTACCACCAATAGAGTTTTAAGAAAGTTCCTTTTCTCCGAGTCTTGAGACCATATCTTTAATGGAGAAAATTAAATATGTAATGCAAGTCTAATCAAAACTGTTTTACCTCTAATTGATTAGCACCCACATAAGCAACAGAGGGTGAAACTCTTTTGAGGTTTTCATAAATTGTGCTGTGATTTGCAGGAATCAAAGATGCATCATCCTTTGGATTTAGAAGGCTTATGGTGAATCCAACACGTGTCTGGCACAGATTGTCACATACACGTAGATGTTGAATGAACTAAGTGTTGCTTACCATCCAGCTCAGACAGCATAGACCAAAGGAATGAAAAGGTTCTAGTCCTTGGAGTCCAAAAATTTGTCGCTCAAAATCAATAGGTGCAAAATCTATCTGAGTTATCAATGCTTTGGTCTATGGTTTTGAGGAGAAAGATGAAGAAACACATAAATTGTGAAAGATATGTACCAATAACTTCAGCATTATTTAAGTAGAACTTTGAGGACCATTTGATTGTTTTGGGATGTAAAGAAGTTGACCCTGATGTAGTTTCAGAGTAGTGTCATTGTAAATATGCTGAAAAACATACCAGATGAGTGGATAATTAAAGCAGGCTGATCCAGAGACCGGTCATGTTTGTTCAAAATGCCACGAGGCTCTCCATGAAAAATGATTTCATATGTGGGTATTTCAAGTACCACAGGCCTATTATCTGAACTCAAACATAGCTTTATATCCTCGATTATCTGCTTCTTTGTTGAACTAACAAGCATATAACTTGGTTTGACAGCGTTAATGAGCAGTGCTATGATCTCCACCGAAAATCTGGGTGAGATTGGAAATGCTGTCATGCCTGCTCTCAAAATTCCCTGAATTAAATTTGAGAGGAATGCAATCACACAAAGGAAACATGTTGTCACCATCAAAGCAACCGAATACGTCAAAGCATCTTGTGATAAAATGTATTCAGTTCTGACACACACAAATGCAGAGAATATTTCGGCATACCAGATGTTCCCACAATCGCTATGATGGGTGTTTTTCCTGGACTAGCACAGATCTGAGAGAGAAAATAATTTGCGCAATGGTGTATGGCTGGAACAATGTCAGAGTAAGTATAAGTTTTGAAGGTACCATCACTCCGAGGATGCATGAATGCAGGATGATCAGGGTTGTGATTCAAATGGAAGTCAAATTGGTACTCCACAGGAAGAGTAGGGGGTGGCGGAAGAAATTTGCGGACATCCATGGCGAAAAATCAAGGTGCAAAATATCACCAATGGCCCTTCTATCCTTCAGTTTAAGAACAGAATATTTTACTGATACAAGTTACGTACATATATCAAAACTTCCAGTGTGATTCCTTAACATACTTACCTTGAGAATTTCGAAACAGCACAACCACCAATGGTGTCCATTTACTACTTCCCATGCCATCTTCAGACTAAAATCTAAAATGTTGTGCATCGATCTGTCAAGAACCCCTGTCCTCATGCATGATCAAGGGAGAATGACAACTACAATTACATGTGCTATCATTCTCCAATAATGCGAAATCTCTCATGCTATCAAGAAAACTCATGCAGGAAAGGAGACCTGTGAAAAGTACAAAAGACCTAGTATTAATAGGTAGATGATATAGCTACCACGCTATCATCATAGCTCTGTTCAACTGAACTGAACGTGGAAGAGAAAATTCTGCTCAAATAGGCTGTTGAAATCTTGAATTTCTTGAAGCGATCTAGTGAACTACCAAAATATCACACCTCTGTCACACAGTATGAGAATGTATACCCCTTCCAGAGTGGATACAATGAGTCAATGCCTTATTCCTCTCAGAACCATTTTTTTCTACTTCTGTGGTGCATGATGCGGTCAACAGTCCAGCCCAAAGGATCTTTGACAGAAATCCTGCATTTGTAAATATGAGCTAACTTGCATTGGCAATGTATCGACCCCTTCATTGTTTGTGGGCTATGTATATTGACAGTTGTTTAGGAATAGATCCCGCCTGTATTGGTTTTGTTCTTTGAACGAATATGAGAGTCCAGACAAAAACATGTAAATCACAGGAGACGGGTCTACTCACTGATTGCTGTGGTGAGATTATCAGCATCAGGATCAATATGTGTAGCAAATGGCAGGACCCAAAGGTACCTGGATTCTGATAAATTGACATTAACTCGGGAATACTGAGTCAGAGTTGGGAACACTTCAGGATATGATAGGAAAATGTCACGTATGCGGATAGCAAGGTACAAACAAATCTTTGAACTTTGAATCAATCAGCAAAATATGTAATAGGTTACATAGCTGGTGATCATAGGGTGGGGATTGTGCCACCGTAGACATGAAGAAGATAGATCCAAAAGGAAAGGTAAGCATGATATGTATTGTGGTGCATGAGGCAGTAACGTGTATATGGACCCGTGGCGTGTGATTAATCTACAGGACGTAAGATGTAGCACATAATGATGGTCATAATTACACTGGGTATCATGTGAGCAGCCTCAGGTATCGATTACAAAAGTTCTATGGGAGGAAAGTTCGACATTACATCAAGGAGATAATGTGCGTTAAGTGGGTGCCCTCACTGATTTTGAAAGAGGAGGTCCTTGTATCATGTATGATGGTAGTGTCATGAATGAACAGTGTCTTCCGTGGGTTCCGGCAACTGGTTCGCAGCACCTGTTGAGATTCTTGGTAAGCAGCTCACCAGCTAGAGAACAGACGAGAAACTTCAAGGATGTTTGCTTTATTTGTCCTCAGAAATATTGTAGAATATGCTAGTAGTATTTTGTAGTAGTATGAATACATGAAAATATAGCAGCAAAGGACATGTCTTTGCCAGGCATCGCCCATAGCCTTTAGTCAAGCGCACACCCTCTCGAAGTTAACAGCTTCAGCCCCTCCCTCATACGCACCCAAAATCTTAACAGCACCAGGTGCATCCTGATTCAGAATAACAAAAATTGATATTATTGTTGCCGAAGTGACTACCTACGGATTTACACTACACTGGTCCCAAAACAAGCTCCAACCCTCAATTCTTGTTATGCCCCCAACCATCAATCCCTGACACTCAGCAACACATCATGATGTTGATGAAGCTTCCATAGATGATCATATGAGTTTGATAATCATAATTTGTTGTCACTCCAGCTTGACTATGTGTCAAACCCGTCCTGCAACCATTAAAAATATCGTGCATTGTACCAATTGAACACATTACTTTTCACATATATATGTTCACATTTTGTACCATAGTGTTCCTTTACCTCCTTTTTGCCTCAATATCAGCTCTGGAAATGTCATCCACACTCACTGAGGTCTCTCCTGGAACTGACATGTCCCTGGTTTTTGCGCCCTTTTTTTGGGGTGAGCTTTGGATATTTGTTGTCTCCGTTATCAATTATTCAAGGAAGGACAGGATTCTTTATATCTTTATTGTAAGTGAAAAGAAACTATCGATCCCAAAACTGGTATTCAAATCTTATACTTGCAGCTTAGGGGGAATAACCATTGCTCAAGCGTACATGTATTTTCCTCATCCAACAGACAGGATGATTGTACAAGTGATTGTAAGCTTGTCTCATTCAAAATTAGATAGAAAATCTCAGCAGAATTTATAAGGCAGCGGGAATGGTGTAAGTTCAAGTGTTTGAGTTGAGTTGATTAGCAGGACCAAAAATATCCTCCAGCATCCTTGACTTGATTTCCTCCGCCCTTGTTGCGCAGTCAATCTACTATTATTTGGTTTGTCATTCTTTCTAAGTATTTCATTCGGAAGTTGACAGATTTGGTAGGTCCCCCACTTCGGATCCACTGAACAACTAAGGTTGATCACACCGTAAAATTTTCATCACATATGTATCAATATTGTCACTGATGATTTTGTGGACAACTCTGTAGTGAACTTTCTGCGGAGTGTTTGATATCCAGTATCTTGACTTTCACGTATAATTACCACTTCCAAAGAGCGGCAATTCTATTTTCAGCTGATCAACCTTGCTTACAGATCTCAAATGTATTTTGTATATCAGATCTATTCGGGTAATGAATTTATTGAGAACAGATTCTCACCCAACCCATACTGATTTCAAGACTTTCAGTCAAACGTAGTGGCATTGTCGCGAGAACTGTCCTTGTAATCTTGGTGAGTTCACTCACTATACATGGAAACCCACATTTGATGTCATATTGATATTTTGTTAGACAGTGTTTTCCACCCTTACATTCGGTGTGTGTCTAAGTCATTACTTAGGTGTATTTACTACACTTGACAAAAATGAACTTTTGATTAGTTGGAGGAATAGGTATGTGACACATTAAATAAGTTAATAAATATTGATAGCTGCACTAGGCTGCTTGACTACAATGATTGTGTTTCCGAGTGGAATTCTTGCAGATCGTAGCAAGGATTTTAAGGTAAGTTTAGTCTACAATGGTTTCAATACTTAAATCCTTATATTGGAATGCCTCGAAGATTTTTTTCGGCATTGCTAAGGGGTTTGGAGCTGTAACCGATATCTTTGCAACAATTGCAATGTGTATATACCTCTCCCGAGCTAAAACAGGAATCAGTACCCGGTAAGTTGAATTCAGCCTGAAAACAGATCATAAACTTGACATCAGGATTTTCTAGAACTGACAATCTCATCAAAAGCCTGATCCAGTATATCATTGAGCGAGGGGTTGTGGTAACCCTTATCCAGACTCTTCTCCTTATCACCTTCTATGCAGCCCCAAATAATTTGTACTGGTATGATTGATAATGAGCACTGACAGATTGAATTTTGGGATAATCTGAATGACACAGGATGGCTTTTCATATCAATGTCACCAAGCTTTATGCCAACACATTCTGTTCGTATGATTCTCATTGAAACTAATATTCAAATTTAATGTCCAACCCTTTCAGTTTCCATGTTGGTTCAACAGGCATTATCCTTACATGGGATGATGATTTTCTGACCCTATTATCTAGGCTTAATGCTCGAAAGCATCTATGGGAGAAGCATTCACCAACTGAAACAGCTTTATCTTCTGATTTGTACAATGGAATCAGTATCCAACATGCTAGGGCCTTGGTATCTGAGTTTCCAAATCTGAGAAAGGAGGTTTGTTCTAGTAGGGTGATTATACCATTGAGGGCCTCTGACCATAGCTGCATAGGACCAGAACTGCACCAATATAATGCCCACGATCTCAAAGTCAATTATAGTGTCTGATGCTTAGACTATGATAGGATGGAATGATGAACTCGAAGAGATCGTGATTTTCACGCTGGTGCTTGTGTATTTATGGCTGTTTCCATGTACTGGCCACTTAGACAGTAAGGAGTAGGAAAATTGCAACTCTTGTTGGGCCAATTTATTTGCTGTAGACTTTTTATATGAAGTACAGGATTTTCACAAACTTGTGAATACTTGGCAGTTTGAATTGATCTTGATTCATATATTAGGCTCAAGAATTTACCAGGGGCACAGAACTTTTGCCATAACCCCTGTGGCACCAGTTCCATGCAGTTCCACGCAGTTCCACGCAATGTCATGTAGTTCCGTGCAATCTGTAAAACACATTAATTATCTCAATTCATTCAATAATTAAGTATGCTCAGTATCACAGCAAAAAATGATTAAACAGGCATTCCAAAGCTTATTGAGTCATGATCTTCGGATATGAAAAGTTATTATTTATGAAGCATTCTATGTACATCTGCACAACCTGAACATTCACAGAAGTTAGAACAGGGATCCTGGTAGTGGCTGGAGAGTGCTGTCCAGCACTCTCTGGGAACAACACTGTCAGCTGCTCTCCAAATTTTGGCTAAAAATCCAATTTTTACAGATGTAGTTCAGACCATTACTGCTGGGTACCTGAATGGCAACAATAACATTAATAATGAGGGAAGTTTTCAGTTTAACGGGGCTCTATTGCTCCAGTTATTACTAGAGTGCAAGGTCCACACAAGTTACATGCAGATCCGCACAAATTACCTACAGAACCAACGCAAGTTATATGCAACTCCGCACATGCACAAGTTACATGCTATTCCATACAAATGAGGCACAGAAATTTTGCAGACAGTTTCTGCACAGCAACTGCCACACTGCACTGCACTGCTGGAGCATTTGAATCTATCTCAGCTGCCTGTATGATTGTTTTAGGCTCTGTTCAATTGTTTTATGCTTTCCTGACATTAGTCCTTGGTCAAGTACACAAGTAAGGAACTGTGTCTCTTGATCAATATACATTTGATACCCCCACTGTGGAATGAATTTTATACCATCTACCCCAAAAATGACATAACATGTAGTAAATGTACTTGATGATATTCTTGGAGACTCAAACATTCATCATTGCTCAGCAAATGCTTGTCCAAACATATACATATGCTGCAACTGCATGTGTAGTCATTTAACCTAGTCATCAACCTTGATACAATGACATGGAGCTACAAGTTTACCACTCAATGATGTTGTAAAGCCCTGCCTTCATCTGCAAAACCTGGATGTTTGCGAGAGCAAGGATACTAGCTGGACAGTGCTGTCAGCTGCTTTTGAGCTTCTAGCCGAAAATACAGGTTTTACAGACGTTGAGTGTGAATATCAAGACATACTGCAAGGCCCACAATACCAGATCTGTCTGGTATCTTCAGCACTATATGAGCCACTCAATGTCATACTGCCCTCAGATGTAAATGCATTTCATTGAAACTTCTAATCAGAGGTTGGAGAGCAGCAATGTAATGCCATGTAGGTAACATAAGAGGTTCTAGTCTATCATTTGATCCAACACTATAAATGAAGTGACCTCTTTGACCTCTCAATATCACACAGTGTTGTCAAGGCCTGTAGCCATTGACCATCATGTCTAATAACTGAGAATCTACCATTTCTTATCATTGATGAACAACTGAAAGGTGGTAAGGATTACTTCAACATACCTAAACAATCACTGTTCTCCCATTACTGAGACTAGTAAGCAAAATAGCCTGCTCATCAAAGCATGAGATTGTCAGAGTGAAGTAGGTGAGTGCGATGCTTCTAGGGTGTATATAGCTCCTGATATTTACTAGGATTTGGACTCAATGATTTGTTACAATGTAGTTGGTGATCAGCAAACTCTTAAAAAGTATTTATTGAAGTTATACTTTGCCGGGTAAGCGATTTACACAAGTTCCGCACAAGTTACGTAATAGTTCTGCGCAGAAGTCCGTGCATAGTTACGGCAAATGCTAATGGCCCATTTACCAGCACTGATAAACAAAAATGATTGAATCTCCAAAACAAATGTATATTATGATTGCATCCCATGCATATAATTCTTTCATGGTTCATCTGCTTTATTACCATGAGACATTTGGTAGGAATTATCTTAATAGAATAATGCAACAGTGTTCCCCCCCCCCCAGCTCAGCTAATTTCGTGATACTACTTTTTCTGCTCCACTCTCCACATCACTCTCATCCTGTTTCTCCTTGCCTAAGGGATGACTAAGCAGAATGACAAGGCGGAGTGACTAAGCAGACTGTAGGCAGGCAATGTACACACTGCTCCCCAGATAATGACAGAGCCATAGTATTCTACCTGGTCTAGTCCAGAGCTTTGCTTACTTCCGTTATTGCTCTGCCCACTTGAATGTGACACCTGGTGACACCTGTTACTAGAGCTGACACAGATATCCAATGCATTCATATCAGATCCAGTAACTTTCATGCCTTGTTATAAGCTGCTATTGTTAAGGTATACTCTGTACATACATTGGGATTGTCTTGACACATAGACCATAACAGTGTTACCACAATATACTGTACAGTAGGTAGATGATCACACAACGGTCATGTACACAAGCACCTCACTTGTTTTCCTGTCAACTGAGGTGAGCCCGATAGTATACACTACGTATGATTAGCCGGACTAACTCTACAACAGGGATACTTACTCCAATAGCGATTGGGAGGCTATGACATGCTTTGATTCAGCATAATGTATTAGATGGGCGTACAGTATGTATATGCTCTGCTCTGCACTTCAGATGATTCAAATGGAAAATTGGCAATCTGGTCATCCTGTGGACTCAAGTTTCCATCAGTGCCCATATCAGGGAAGTTCAATTGAACTTTTGCCTTGAAAAATGAATTGGAGTAGGCCTTGGTATTTCCTTACACTTCAAGAATAGAACCAAGGCTCAGTGAACATACACAATTCCACCTTGGAACAGGTTGCTGATGAGTATAAGAAACTTCGCAATAAATGAAGAGGATTGTCACACAAAAAAAACTGGACTTAGAAGAGTGCTCTGACCTATATATATCCAATAAGACAAAGAGAAGTAAACATGATCAATTGAGACAGTGTGTGGTTGTAGTGCTCTTCAATAATCAAGTAACAGTGGTTACATAGTGTACATTGTTCCATAACAACATCTGCAAAATCTGTCTTCTGACCAGAGAACCAGCTAGCAATGAAAGCACCCAGAGCAGACTTTGAAGCCTACTCTTGGTGCTTTGGCTCCTGGGAAGTGCTCCGAGCTGTTCCTGACTATTTGGCAAAAAGAAATACAGGTTTCATAAATGAAATTAAGCAGGTTGAGCAAATTTTGCCAGATCTCATGAGTTCCCAATTATAAATTCGAGCACTGTAGTCTCTCCAAGATCCCATATTTTGTTGAGTGTCAACCCAGCTTGATTACTATTAGACCCCATTGGTGTTATATTTCAAATGCATGGATAATAAATTGTTACCTTAAAGCCTGAAGTTCTTCCACAGTCCTTTCTCTGGCGTTATACATGAACAACATTGTTAGGTCTTGATTGTGAAGGCGCATCTTGCCATATCCAAAGTCAGGCAACAGGGGCCATGGTGCCTAAGTAATCTGCAGTTAGTTTCATAGACACTTGACTAATGATAAACTGCATACTTCATCTAAAGATCCTTCAATATGGGCTTCTGGCTGGCTTTGCTGCAGTGAATGTATGGTGTACTCATCTAAGGGAATTTTAGTCATTGTCTGTCCATAATGGGGTCGCGGGATTACAAACGGATTAAAACTCTTGCCTGGTCCCCCATGACTTTCCGGACTGATTTCAGAATAGATAAAACACTATGATCAGGCCCTGTAAATGTTGTTTATTGTGAAAACAGGAACAAAAAAGCATTATACTTGTTTTCTCACAGTTGTGAATGACGTTACGGAACTGGAGTAACATAGTGAGAAGAATTGTTGAGTACATATATATTCAACACACATAATATATATCCAGCAATTTTGGAAGCGGGTCATCAAAGAAATTTCCAGATTGGAAATGTAATTGATTTTGTAGTTCTTGTGAAAGACACAATGCATTCTATGAAGTCATGTTAAAACAGTTTGCCTTGAATGTTGCCTCACATGAAAAACACTTACATGTCTTGCGACCTCCAAAGTCTCAGGAAGATCAAACAAACTGACATGTAAATTGGGGAATTCTTGAATAAGTGGCCACACAAAGCTGCCATTGCCACACCCAACATCACAAACTGTTTTAACTCTGTTCCATGGAAAAACTGAAGGAAATTAACATTTCTGTCGACTTCATAACAAGAAATACCTTTTATTATGGACAGTGATCCCATAACGGTGTTCATGCTTGGCATACTCCTGCTCATTACCTATATTCATCATAAGCACATTTATTCTTACTAGGGAACTTCAGATACCCTACCGCTTGTCTGTCACCCTTATGCAAATGTTCAGACCTCAAAAGGATCATCAAAAGGCATGTATCTCACATTTGCTTTCATCCAATCATACACAGTCCCTTGAAATCCTGATCCCTTGACTGAATATGTAAAGGTAGTGTGAGTTGTATCATGAGATTGACCATATTCAACATCATCTAAGTATTCTTGAAAATGCCCAGCAGTCTGTTGACCCTCTGTGGTGAGTAAGTCAATAAAATCTGTGTGGGAGTTTCTTGAATGGAGCATGAGGGAAAGGCGAGTGTTAGTGTATATGCCACTTGCAACTGAGGATGAAATGCATGAGCCACTGCCATGATGAATTACAGGAAGAATCAAATGTTATACCTTCATGAAAACAGTGACGAGCTGCAAGAGTCCGCATAATCACTGTCAGCTTTGTTTGCTCAATGCCAGTCTCAGTGACAAGTGACATTATATCCACGCCACTCGAATTTCCATCAAGAATATCAGCAATTTTCTTGTGTGCTGCTACCCGGAGACAGGACCAATAGTAGTCTTGTGCTCGCTGCAATATATCAGAGCCCCTCCCCTTTATTTTTTATTGAAACGTACATTCACAATGGTGTGCAATGGTGGAGCCAAAGTTGAACATAACTGGTCACAGGCACCTTCCAAGTTTCTGATGGCTTTTTTCAACAAAATGGGAGTGTGACCTTTATCCAGCAAGTGCAGGTGATCTCCGTAAAGGCTTGGTAGCGCTTCACCGTGCTTTTCATACTCATGCAGTGCTTGCATAGCTGACTCCGAAATGAGAAGGAGGAGTGCTTGAACTTCAGATCGACCAGTCATTGTTCACTAGTGAGTAGTGAGATATAGCAGGACTGGTTTCGTCTTTCTATATCAGCTTGAGCAGGATATATAAATGAAGAAGGGGGCGTTCATGTGCAACATGCTTTGAGTAATCAAAGCACGAGGCCTGAGGGAAAAGCTTCTTGATGGAATTGTTCTTTTCTGATCATCAGAAATATCATCAGAACTATCAGAACTATCAGAACTATCTAACGAGAAGAAGAGCCAACGACTCTTTGTTCCCATTGTTCAAACCAGTCCTCAGGGATCCAATCAAAATGGGTAAATATCAAAATTCTCATGGAAACTACTCGATGATATCATAAGTAAGCGTACTATACCCTCATTGACAGATTCAGTAGTCATTCACAATGATATCCTAAAAATATTATTCATTCAAATATATGACTTATTAAATGCAAATGCACATCTTGCTATATCAGTCAATAGGGCATTTTTCGGAACATTATTTCTCACAGAGCAGTCAGACATCCAATGCTTTAGGGCCATCTTCAAAGATATTATGTCTCGAAATAGTTTAATTGCAAGATCGAAACTATTTCCAGGAACATCTCAGCAGTGATATGTCAAAACATGAAGGACGGATTGAAATTAACTGATTTTGACACCAAATCGCAAATCAACAGTTCACAACACTGAGTCCTTAGTATAATGCATACACAGGGTGTGAGTCGCCTGGCCCTCGATCATGTCTAGATAAGCACTTCTTAACAGTCTGTGCACATGTAATGATAAAGTTCATGCAATGATGAACTTCATGTTGTAAACTCTGTAAGCTACATCTGTGACGGTATTCAGGCTGAAGAGGCACCTCATGCATCCCCTCTATCTATGCAATAGCTTCCGGATTGTGGTGAAACTGGAACAATCTCAAGAATCATCAGATTTCCAGGCGGTACATTCCAGGTGACAAAATCAGGTAATACATCATTCCGGCTTCTAAATTAAATCTGGGACTCTGGAATCAGGTAAGCTCTCCACATGAATGCTGATGATGAACACATGCCATAATTCATCAGGCGGTCTATGGCATGATGTTCAACCCTTGGTCCTATAATAATATTTCAGCCCAAGTTAGATTATAAGTCATTTTGATACATTCAAAGAGAGGTGGGTGTACTGTGTAACAATAGGAATATACCACCTACATTCAATGATAAGAAGGCGGGAACAAAACGGGATTCTACAATAGCCATGTCAGAAGGCCCCACATCAAATTATTTGAAGGATCATTTAACAGCATATGTGATCAGTTTGACCTCAATGACTTCGGCCATCCACCCGGGCCATCCATCTGGAATGATTATCTGCGCAGCTATGATAATTGCGGGGGCCGACGTAGGCAGGGAAATCGGAAGTGCCTAGATAAACAGCCACGTCATTGCATTGGGATTTCATACATAAAGCAAGTGGGCATCGTTCTTTTGTTGGAAATACTTTGCAGATGGCTGACCTTCAACGGTTTCACAAGTATGTTACTATGAATGTTAATACTGTACCATACTGACAATTACTCATAGAGCACCAGAATTTGATACATTGATGGTCCACGCAGGCCAGACACCGGATGCAGCAGTTCATGTGAATATATACAGATAGTAACCAGATTTCTGCTGATCTGCTAAACTTTTAGTCCCGTGCTGTGCCAATCTATGCCTCAACTTCATTTGTCTTTAATGACTCTGCTGTGTGTAGGATTCTCTTTGATTCTTAGCAGTTGTACTGAATTTGTGAATTCAGCATGGTGCGGACCTCTTTGGTCTAAGGTCAGAGTACCTGTGGTTTCATTCATGTTGAGCAGTTCTCATATGTTTGTACATCAGGGCCCCGGGATTCATCTACTCCAGAATTGGCAACCCTACAGTAGTCAGTACTGTACTGTGTATGATTAGATGATTGACAAAGTGGCCACTGTTGTAGGAAGTCTTTGAAAATCGGATGGCTGCTCTCGAGGGTGGTGTCAGCGCTGTTGCAACAGCATCTGGTCAAGCTGCCCAATTCCTTACTATTTCTGCTTTAGCAAATGTGGGAGATAACATTGTGTCAAGGTTTGTGTCAAAATATCTTCGAGTGACTAATTTCTCTAATTATTCCTAGTTCATTTTTATATGGTGGTGTAAGTTCTGAGTATTTCAATGCCTTCAATTGCTTATCAATACTAGACCTACAATCAGTTCAAAGGTACACCACTCACCCTTATACGTTCTAAAATCTTCCATCATGTTTTAATGCTTATACTTCTAGTAACCCTGAAAAAGTATGGTATCTATGTCAAATTTGTCACAGAACCGGACCCTGCGGCATTTGCTGCTGCCATTGATGAACGCACAAAAGCAATTTATATTGAAAGCATTACAAATCCAAAATATCACGTTAGTGATATTCCTGTCCTAGCAGAGGTATATATCTCTAAGTATTCTTTCTTTCGGCATAAATCCCCAACATTTGATATTCTGGTTTATGTCAAATTTTTGATGAGCTGTTTATTGTAGATTGCACATAGACACAACATCCCATTAGTTGTTGATAATACTTTTGGCATAGGTGGATACCTAATCCGACCTATTGACCATGGAGCTGATATTGTCGGTAAGTTCATTAACATATGTTGTACCTATTTTTTCCTCAAATGTATCGTCAGTCCACAGTGCCACTAAGTGGATTGGTGGCCACGGTACAACTATCGGAGGCATTGTTATTGATGGTGGAAAGTTTGATTGGCGATCACCCAAGTTCCCTGGGTTCATCAATCCATCCGAAGGGTACCATGGGTTGGTGTTTGCGGATATGGGCTCAGCTGCATTTAGTGTTAAAATTCGCACTGAGGTAAATGAAAATCAGATTTGTCTTTTTCATTATGGCCAAGACTTCCCATTTTTGTGTGCTTAGCTTCTTCGAGACCTAGGGCCCTGCCTCTCACCATTTGCTGCCTTTCTGCTTCTACAAGGACTTGAGACTCTCTCGCTTCGTGGTGAACGCCACTCCTCCAATGCCCTGGCTGTTGCCCAATTCCTTGAAGCACACCCTAGAGTTGAATGGGTATCCTATCTGGGTTTACCCTCTCATGCATCTCACGACACCGCTAAAAAGCTGCTAAGGCGAGGTTATTTTGGAGGTGTTCTCAGCTTTGGTGTCAAAGGTGATGCAACAAATGCTAGTAAATTTGTTGACAGTTTGAAGTTGGCAAGCAATCTAGCAAATGTTGGTAAGTGACATTCTTTTGCCTTTTCAATTGCAGCGAAATCAATGCCTTGCCCATTGCAGGGGATGCAAAAACACTTGTTATTCATCCTGCAAGTACAACACATTCACAACTCACAGAAGAGGAACAACTGAAATCTGGGGTTCCTCCAGATCTTATCCGTGTTTCTGTTGGTATTGAAGACTGTCGGGATATTATTGCTGACCTTGATGCTGGATTCAAGATTGCCTTTGGCTAGTGAAAGCACTTCACAGTATGGTTGGGCAGTAAAAAGTACCATTCCAAATTCAGACCTGTAAACCTGGCATCAAAAAAGTCACAGAAAATTTGTTTTGTTTTGTTTTGTGTGGAATCAATTCATGACTATTATACATGGTCTGTAGTAACTATAAAACCCTGAGAACCATTTAGAAAGTTGATCTCTAATCTGTACAACAACTTTCTGCAATTCTGACTAGATGAAAAGTGTGGGCAAGTGTAAGACCTGGGTCAGAATAGGTCTTAGGGTAGGTTTTGGTATAAGGGGTTTATGATGTAGTGTGCTAGGAGCAAGCTGAAGCTCGAAGGGAGCTACGGGAACCGCAACCGAGGACGGGAATGACCTAAGAGTAGTTCAGATTGAAGGGGGTTGACCTTTGAAGCGGATTCATAGGAGGTCCTGGGAGGTCCCTAGGATGTTAAGGGAGCTAAAGGTTGCTAAGGGCTGGGGAACGTCGGACGGTTACATCGTATGATCTGTAGTAGATAGGATTGATAATGCCGGATCGTGATAGATTGTAGATGTAGTGAGTTCCGGGCGTAGGAGCTCCCGATGGAGTGTAAGCCCGGGAGGGAGGTAGAGGCGGATGTCCTCGAACATTGGGGGTATTAACGGAGAAGCAATACGTAGTTCGACGTAGGGGATTGCTTCGACATTAACTAGATCAAGGTCCCTGAGCTCGTGGAGCACTTGGGGAGCTTGAGGGAAGTTTGGGGGAGGTCAGCTCACCAAAACGATAGACATTTGGGGAGCTTTAGTATTGGTCGAGGGAGCTCGAAGACTCACTCAGATTGCTTAGACGTGAGTTAAAAGCGTGTATTGGATCATTTAGACGACCGTAGAGACGAGATAGTAGTAGAGAAACAGAGATAAGGAAACAGAGAGTAAGAGAAATCCGTATAGTTAGCAGGTACAAAGGGACAGGGAGTGGACCTATGCAAAAGGGTGTGTGTTCAAAATATACCAAGCTGGGGCTTGGGACTATACGGGACTGTTTAAATAGGTACGGAGAAGTTAACAAGGGAGCATTGGGGAATCTGGTATGTGTGAGGTAAATGATCGAGATTAGGGACTAATGGGGGTTGTTGCGGCGAACGGGTTCTATGGAAGGAGTTAAATACAAGTATGATTGTATCATGGGGATCCTGGGTGCATTGTCGAGACTGGGTTGAGGTGGGGGAGCTTATGGAGGAGGTGCCCGGGAGGTCCCGCGATGACTGAGATAGTCCCATGATGAGTTAGAACGAAGAGGGGGTTCCTTCGGGGTTGGGTAGGGGTAGGGTAGGCCGGTCAGGGCATGACATTACCCCCCCGTCAGTCCTTCACGCACTCGAGAAGGACCTGTCACGTTTTTCATGGGAAATCACCTGATAAGCACGTGGGGTTTTGAGAATTTGTCATTGAAGTTCCTCCGGGTCCCTTTTCCTTCGTTTACGCTTGTTGTTCCACGAGTATCAACTTTTGTGCAATGCCTACCACCTTCCACCTTTGTACCACGATGCCTTCATCATCCCCCAGAGCTACCTTTTCTGCATTATCGCCTCCCATCCGTTCACATTTATCTTCCAGGGAGTCGGCTGCCCCGGCATCTGAAGGGGAGGTTGAGCAAGACCAACTCGCATTTACCATTGAGCCTCCTTCCCAGCCCCAACTTCAACTATTTGAGAGCATATTCAATACCGGGAAGTCGCTTGCTTCGTATTGCCGTGATGACCCTTTGTGGTCCACTCTCGCTGAGGTTGCTCTTCCCTGCTCCAATTGCGTTAAGCATCCAGAGGCGTGTAAGGTTCCAGAAGGGTCTCCCCGTTGCAGCTCGTGTACTGGGAAGAAGACTTGTAGTCTTGGGAAGCTCCTCCGCCATTGTTATTTTTCCCGTCATTGTAGCCAGGACCTCGCATATAGTCGAAGGTTTCTGCAATTGCACGGTTCTCCTGCTCAACACATGTCCTGGAGCATTCCTGAGGATGCTTGGCGCTGCTACGACAACCATTTACATTCCCAAATCTCCTTCACCAGCATACTCTTGGAATTGAACATGCTCGACGATCAGGATACCCGGGCTGTCAACAGACAGGAGCTGGAGCGTTTTCAATGTGCCCAGGAGCAGGAGGCCGCCTTGGCTGCAAAACGTAAGCGTGCTCATGCTTCTCCCCCTAGAGACGGGTCAACGAAGAAGAGGCGATTGATGAAGACCAGATCTCAACCTGGTACCTCCGAGATTGCTACTGGGGAGGTCCCTCGGGTTGTGCGGTTAGTGTTTCCACCCGCCCGACCAGCACCTCCAGCTTCGTCCTCCTCCCCTCCTTGTCCTTCCTCCTTGAATTCGGTTCCTGCCCCTAAGATAACACTTGTCAGTTGCCAGACCAGTTCAGTTCGGGACCCTGAACCACTGGTTCAGTTAGCTGAAGTGGCAGGCCGTCAAACCGGTTTTGAAATGGGGGATGCTGCTCATGATGCGGTGCCTGCTCCTTCGGCTAAAAAAGGTCCTCAGGAAGTTACCTCCCTCCTCCCTATGCCTCCTGCTCATCCCGCCCTGGTCCCCAGGATTCTTGCGCAGCACCCTTATCATGCTGAGAATGAGTGTCTCGTCGCCCAGGTCCGTCTGCTGGAGTTGCAACTGGCTTCTTCGAGGCAGGAAAATTTGACTCTGACTTCCACTCTTCGTGATACTTCAACGTCGCTGGAAGCCCGCCAGGGGGAGCTCGAGCAGCTGAGGGCCTCCGCCTCACTGTCTTCTCAGCAACAAGAGGAGTATGATTGTCTAATGGACAAGGTCCAGGCTTTGCAGCGTCTTCTGCCGGGTCCCATTGATAAGGTAAGTTGCATTCTTGACAAGTGCATACTTCTGCTAACCCCCTTTTCCCTTATGTTTCCAGCCCCTGGTCGATCAATTCCAGGATTTCGAGGAGAGTCATCATATTGCTTGTGAAGACCGAGATAGGTATCTTTCGCATTCCGCGTCCTCTGACCGTCGCAACAAGGAGCTCAAGAAGTCCCTGATCCAACAGCAGTCTCTGGTGGACGAATCGAATGTGCTAGCCGTTCGTCAAAGGAAGAGGATCGAGGCTCTTCAGAAAGAGGTACATCGTTTCCGGGAGAGGGCTCTTTTCGTGGAGAAGATGGTTCGAGAGTACCCTGAGGATGGGTCGTATTCGGTTTCCCTTCCCCCTGTCATGAAGTACGTAGCCCCTATCATTTTCCTTTTCTCACCGTCTCTACGCCCTTATTTGTACGATACATCACTCCATCACTTCCACGTCCC
>MU795396.1:0-24770 GCA_027886305.1 Lentinula aff. lateritia | reverse complement strand
TAAAATTTCCATAAAGGGAAATTTCTTTGCGTAAGTTCATCATAAACAACAAGATAAGTAGACAATCTTATGCTTTAGCCATTTAATGTTAGTTCGCCGTAAGTTTTTCATAAGCCACAAAAACTTACGATAATTTGCACCCTGTGATATCTAATCATTGTCAGATTCAAGTCCAAATTATTATCTTATCTGTATTACATAAGTTGACTAATCTTATTCAATACTTATCTGGAAAATTCTATCCATATATATCATATAAGTTTTGTATATCTTTTTCACCCTTTATTGTGAACAATGCAAATTGCAGTATTGGATAAGTCATTGATTAGTTATTAAATAAGTTCGGCATCTTATATGCTTGTAATTTCACACTTGTTTCAGATAAGTTTCAGTCAAGTCACGTGAACTTATCAGACTTTGCATGCAGTGTTGTTGCATTGTATTATATGAATTCTTGAGGCTGCATACACTGCTGCATGGAACTTTGGTATATTCTTAAGAATCAGGAAGAACAAAATTCTTACGAATACCCTTTCAAGAATATTGTCAATATCTATATTGGATCCAGAATTCTTGTGAATTCTGAAGAAATTTCCTGACTAAGCCTGCAACTCTTAAGAATATTGTCTGGTCATTCACAAAAAATATTCAAAGTCTCTTTTTTTCTCGGCATTGTCAGCAAACAACCGTAAAGCTGATTACAAATATCTGCCAGCACACTGACAATTTTCAAGTTCTCTGTTGCTTTTTCTTGTCTTCCTTCCTCCTCAATGTCAACTTGCATCAGCCCACAAGCTGGAAGCAAGTGTATGCCACAAGAGTCAAGAGACTCAACATCCTTCAAATGGCTGCTCCTGCAAGGTCTCAGTTTTGGCTTCAAGTCTCAAGGATGAAAGTCTTCCACCACTGTCAACGTCGTCAATGCCATCTCAACTTTCACCCTCAAGATTTCAAGGTCAAATTCAATTATCAACATTCACTAGCACTTCTTCAAGGGCAACATAAGTACTAATATCATTATATATGGTAGACATGGCATGTAAAGTACTGTAGTTGTCGCAGACTTGTACGGACTCGACCAACAAATAATTCTTTTTTTTCAAAAATGGTCTGATTTTGGATATTGAATCATCTGGTCATGGGCCGGGATCCGTGACATGAGAGCGCTAGCCGCAAGGCATTCAAAAATCCGACAAAATTCTTAAGAATTGTAGTTTTTAAGGAATTCTCCAAGTTTGGGTGCTCCTCTATCTCAGGAATTCCTCAAGAAACCAGTCAAAATTCTTAAAAGAGCGCAACCATAAGAAAATCGTCGAATTCTGCGCACCAGTGTAGATGATGCTTGAGCAATGTTTGATCTAGAACATAGAAATTATATTGTGAGGCCTGATTCATACTATCTCCTATCCATCCTATCCCAGAGGTTCTTCCAAATTATATGACTAAATGTCAAGCACTATGTCTAGCTTCACAATATATATTATTTGTGTGAGTAAGGAGAATAACAACTATATAGTGTAAAGGAGCAAAGCAATGACAAATGGGGGTTTAGGGCAATGACAGTGCCATTGTCAAGTTCATCAATTCAAGGAGTGGTGGCAGAAGAGGCGGAGAGACAACAAAAAGGCTACTTTAGAAACCACATTTTCTGTGATAGCCATCGCACGCGGCGTACTTTTTACACTTCTGTACGCCATCGAATCTTAGAGTTCACTCTAAATCCTGCTGATGCCAACAATAAGCCATTGTAGTATTGTAGGTGATTCCAGGTAAGAGGAAGATACAGCACTGTCAGCACTAGGGTAGAGCTCGAGTTACCCATTGAGCATCGACGAAAGTATGGGATAGAATAACGATAGGGAGACAATATATATTGAAGTGAAGAAGGCGGATCCAATAACTGAACAAATTGTTCGATTTTATGGCAGGGGGATCATTAACAATTGGCATACTATACTTCAAAAAACCATCCTAATAGCCACCATTCCCATTAACCTTAATATGCATAGTTAGATCAAATATTCATTTTTACTGACATTGCCCGAGCTTACCTTATCCTTGAGCGACGAAATAAACTGTTGGTAGCTGGGAAGTACATCCGCACGATCTTGTACCAAAGCAGACAGAGCCCAAAGTCTAAGAGGTGGTTCTCCATCTTCCTTGACAATGTACAGGTGAGGATAATATACTCCGCGGCGCATCTCACGAGTCTTCTGAACAATGGCATTGACTCGCTGAGAGAATGAGTTTTCGAGCACAGGGAGAGTAGTCTATTATGAGAAGAGTCGAATGTTTATTGATTAGTATTCTGTAGTCGAACAGGTTCCTTACCTTTCCACCTCTCAGCACATCGTAGCTCGGGAGATTGAATACATCCATGATAAGCTGAGGTACTGCGTCACGACCGACCCACAAGAATATAGTCTGACCGTCCTCGATGAGGAATAGACCATGTCTCTCCAATCGTTCCGATGTGAGCGGCAGCGGTGGCGGCATGATTACACCGTCTGGACCTACAGTTCCAGCCTATTGAGATTATTTAGTCCTGGGTTCAAAGCATGTTTGCTATAGATTCACGAACCTCAGGAGGCATGTTATGGAGCGAGTAGAACGATGGGTATATGTACGGAATCAACAGTTGAGCAGGCAACGAAGTTAACAGAGCTTGCGAGTATGCTCTGATGTCTGGGGGAATTTGTGCGCTTTGCCTTATGCCGACCTGATTCTCACTTCAGACCATGATTCGGTGATTTTCAAAGGGAACGACGCACATTCTTCAACAAACCCAAAATCAGCACAGGTAACATCTTCATATTTTCTCCAATGGCCAACTGAGCACTAGCTCCCGCACCTGCGGCAGTCATACTGCTCTTGTACATTTGAAGAATCTCTACGAGTTTGTTGAATACCGCATCGCGAGCATCTTCGAGTTTGTGGGACAACGTTCGTTCTACAGCCTTATTTGCGAGTAGAACAGCAAGTGCAATCTGGTCAACCGAGGCAAAAACTTCGGAAAGGTTGGAAGTGACGGGGTAGGCACTCGTAACGACTCGGATCCGACGTTCACCTGAGCCATATCATGCACAGATCAGCACAGATAAAAAAGAGGACGACCTGGAACATTCATTACCAAAACAAGTGGTGTGTAATACCGCCGTCTGTAAAACGACGAAAGGCGTATTGATAGTTTCCTCAATCTGAATTTCGATGGCGTATCCTTGATTTGTTGCAACAGTAGGCATAGCCAATAGATCGGTCGACCGCACGAAGAAATTGCCGTGGAAGGACGACATACGTAATCCTGTTCTCGAACAATTAATAAGGGCGTCGGTATCCTTCCAAAGACAAACTGACCCCTTGAAGCGCGCACACGCATGATGACTTCCAACATTATTGGCATTGCGAGGACCTCTCCAAATTCGTGCGCGAATTTAAGCGCGTCTTCAGTTCGTGCGGCGTTAAAAGCAGGGTAGTAATATGTTTGACCGGACGTGTAGTGAGGTAAGCATGCTAGGGAAAGATGGAGTTTGAATAAGGAAACAAGAGATTGTACTAGGATTCTTACACAAGCTCGCGACGTCCTGATATGCACTGCTGAACAAGAACATATCTACCGAGACTTGGGCCCTAGAGCATTCAATGGCAAACGTCTTATAGAAGGGCGAAGCAGCTTGCAAAAGGCCAGACTCCTGATCACAGCTATGAGTACAATGTTCGGCGTGATGAGGTCATAAATCACCTTGGAAGTCCCTAAAATTTTGGGATCCTCCCTGTTTTTCAACGCTCCGACACCGATACTAGGAAGACTCGACGATAACGCAATGATTTTTCCTCCAATCGGTACCATGAGTTTGAAACCAGCTTGTAAAGCCGGTCCCAGTGCACTACCAATGATGCTGTTTTCCTTGAACATGTCATTGATTCTGGTAAGCAAACTCTCAAGTCCACCGCCGGAGCGTGCTTCCGCAAGATTGAGAAGAAGGTCAGTGGGTTTCGGCAGGAAGACATCATCGACATCGGAAACGACCAACATCGTAGGTTCGGATTGGCCTGGAGGGAGAGAGAAGAAATACAGTGAAACATCGAAGCAAACAATGGCAATTTTAGTTCGATCATCTTCGTCTGGGATGCGATCAAGATTTTCCAGAATAGTACGCGTAGCAGTGGCCACCATTCCTATGGAAGAGATTGTGAGTATCGAAAGGTGTAGAGAGACACAAAACTCACCAGACTGAACGGCGGCATGGCTGACATCGATCAAGAAAACGTAGACAGCAGGTTGGGGAGGGCGAACCATATACTCAGTCGGTGCAACATACTCGACCGTACCATGACTAAGTTCGGCTCGGCTCCAGCGATCTCCAGGTTGATTACGGGTCTGGTCCCAGTCAAACATCTGCGGAACCTCATTACTCAAGTTGCACATACAGCATCGCCATCGGTTACCACCATCGATGAATTGCACGAATGGGTTGATGTAGGTTCTGCAACGACGACACCGTGCAATGACAGTGTCGGTAACGAGGGGGACTTGAGGCTCGTTCTCGGATACTGTGCGGTAAGGGCTGATAACCAACGCCAAAGGTAGTTTCGATTTAGACAGCAAGGACGACGTGTTGGGGAACGCGTTTAAGGTCGACCTTTGGTAGGACGGGTCAGCATTGGCGAACTGAGAAGGAGTGACTGTAGCATTAGGAGGAAGCCGTATTTCCGGTGGAGGAAGGGAAAGCTCGCGAGGATCGGGAGGAGATGTGAGAAGATTGGCTGTTTGAAGAGAAAATGACCTCTGTCCGCCTAATCCCATTTGACCAAATTGATCAGCAAGAGCGTTGGGATTTGGTTGGCTGTATGCAGGCTGCTGTTGTTGGCTATTGATATAGTCTGGCTGTTGCTGAGCCTGGTTCGGGTCATAATACGGAGGCTGAGTTTGACCTTGCTGTTGCATTGCGAAGGACGGCGCAGCTAATCCAGGCGTGAAAAGTTGCGGCTCCATTCCAGCTTGTTGCGAAGGCTGTGACATAGGCTGAAGCATAGAAGGCTCTTCGGCACTCCCATAATACGCCTGAGTCTGGCCAGCAGCGTACTGACGTCGTTTAGAATGGTGAGCTGGTGCCGCGCCAATTGGCGGACTGTCCATTGCCGGTTGCTGCATTTGAGCACTGGGTTCCGTAGGCGGCTCCCATTGCGTGTGCCCCGTCGCGGTTTCTGGATACAATCAGGGGATAGAAATCTGCGGGTATGATGAACAAACTCACCAATAAAAAGATATCTTTGGTGAGTCTGCTCCCTGTGAACCTTTGAGATTACTACAGACAGAGCAGTTTATTCGCTCACCATTCTGCTGCCCATCCTGGAGGAAGTTGCTGAGCTGGAGACGCCATTCAAAGAGAAAAGTTGTGTAGAAAAGCGCTCGGTGTAAATTCAATCGCCACGTCAGATACCCTTGGCCGACACGTAAAATACAGCAAATCGAGTCTCGCCAATGTTGGTGAATATGACCAAGGCTTCAGAAAGAAGAGAATCCGTCTAGAAAATGCCTGGTGCGAAGGTAGAAGAATCACTTCCAGCTGGAGTGACTTCGGTCTTGGGAAGACCACGTGACCTGTGGAAGACACGTAAACGGTACATTAAATTTTTTAATTTACTCCGTTTCCCTTCATTGAATGGTTGAACCCAGTTCAACCTATAGTACTTATATGTATATGGAGTGTATACAGCTTCCTATAATCCATCCGTTGGAATAGAGCTTACCGTGGTTATCAGCTTTCATCATCGCATATGGACGCACAGGCTCAGTCGATGAATAGAAGTCCTGTTTGGGATACACGAATCCATCGAACTCACCTGAGCTTTGTCGCTAAGAATGGAGCTCATTGAAAGGATCTTTCAAGCTGGTTTGTAGCAGGAGATACTGGAACATATCCATTGACAGATTTCGATATCTACGGCATTCTTGTCTTCCTTGATTGAGCGGTAGGTTCTTTGAAGTACTTTATCAAGACCTTCTTCAACGTGACTGGATGGTACGAAAAAGCTTATTCTACCAGATGATCACCTGGCTTTAGGTTAAAGGGGGGTATAGTGTATATAATGGCCTGCATAGTGCTAAATTCTTCTCAAGGATTGTCATGGGCGTACTCTTGAACACATTCATCGCAGCATTCTCCTCTATTGGTAGGTTTTGCTGTCATCCGAAATCATTAGTCTCATCTTCACAAAATTGTCAGGCGCGTTTCTTTTTGGGTGAGGCGCTTCTATTTCTTATCTTCTGGAGACTTATTGCACTTCCAGCTATGATAGGTGTGTTTGCCGTCGCGAATCCTTCCCGGAAACCATTGACAGCTCTCAGTGGTATCATCGCCTCAGTCTTGACTATGAGCCGTTTCGAGACACGGTTCAGTGCAGACCCAAGCATTCAAGGTGCCATCGTGTCGACTTTCAGTGGTACGTAGGCCTGGTGACTTTGCATTTGTGTTTTGATAGTGATAGGACCTTCGGCTTTTAGGTGGTTGCTTTTTCGGAGCTGCAATTGCGGGATGGTATGAGTTATGTTCCCTTTTCATATCTGAAAGAAAATCTCAACATGGTATCTCAGGCTGAACGACAGATATGGTCGGAAACGGACGATTCAAGTGAAGTTCAACATCTCGGCTCGTTCTTAATACTGAAACCAAACAATAGTTCGGTGCTTCTATAATCCTGTGGGGCTGCGCAATGCAAACCGGCGCACACAACACTGCGACTCTCATTCTCGGCCGCATAATCGCAGGATTTGCGATTGGGTTTGTCCTCGGAATCCTTAACTTGATTGACCTGAGCTCACATATGATCCCGCGAACAGTATCTTGTCGATGACTGTGCCTTTGTATAACGTGAGTGTTTGCATGAGATAAGAAGTGTTATGATTATATCTTGAACATACTAGACTGAAATCGCTCCCCCAAAAATACGTGGATTCCTCGTTGGCCTGACACAAGAGAGTATAGGAATAGGATTTCTCGTAGCGAACTGGGTATGCGGAACAGTTTAACACTAACCTTATAAATGACTCTTCTTTCCAGGTCGGTTACGGATGCCAGTTTATTGACTCCGATGCCAGCTGGCGATTACCTTTAGGACTTCAGGTTGGATTTGTTGTTAGCTTCTGGCTATTCTCGCTGACATCCATCCTCAATATAGCTACTTCCGGCCGCATTATTGCTCATTGGTGTCCACTTTCTACCATACAGTCCTGTGCGTTATCTTTTTCCCATCTCGTTCTTCCTCCAGCATCCAACTTGTTTCCCCATGAAAGCGATGGCTCCTCGAAGTCGGTAGAGACGAGGAAGCCCGGAAAGTTGTATATCTGCTTCATGGCGCTAAAAACTCGGCTGAGCTTGAAGAAGCTGCTGAACAAGAGTACAATGAAATGCACGATACTATTAAGACCGAAATACTCATACAGAGTCGGAAAATCAGCGATCTCTGGGCAACGCATGCTATGATGAAGCGTACTTTGATTAGCTGCGCTGTTCAAATATTTACCCAATTCACTGGGATCAACAGTACGCATAGGTTTTTATATGCGCGACAAGGCTGAGCTAATGCACTTCACTCTGACATTACAAAGTCATTAGCTATTTCGGGCCTCTCATGTGGCAAAGTCTTGGTATGACAGGCGGGAAAGCACTTCTCATGCAAGGTATCTATGGGGTTGTCGGACCAATTGCGACTCTAATGTAAGTGGTTGTGTTGCTGGGAAACTTTTGTTGACATTCGTTTAGTTTCATCCTGTTTATCGTGGACCGTGTTGGACGAAAAAAGCCATTAATTTTCGGTGCTTCAACTTTTGTGGCAACATTTTCAATTGTTGCAGCTATATTGGCAACAAACCCTGTATCAGATACCTCTACCAAACCTGCTGATCCTGGGGCTCAAATGTAGGACTAACACCTCTTGTGGGAGACTTCACTAAAGCATTTCAATTAGTGCTGGGATTGCCATGATTTTCCTTACCAATATTGTCTTTTCTGCAAGTTTTGGCCCCGTAAGTTGGGTGTTGGCCTCTGAGGTAAGCAAAATTTTTAGCCTTGCTCGGGACTTGCTGTATGATCATCTCTCTAGGTATTCCCAACAAGTACTCGATCCATTGGAACTAGTGTTGCAACATGTTGCAACTGGGCTTTCAACACCATGCTGTCACAAGTGAGTGGTGCCACGTAATCAAAGTGACTCGTTCATTTTTTTTGGCAGGTATCACCTATCGGAATCAGTAATGTTGGATACAAATTTTATCTGGTGTTTGTCTGCTGCAATTTTGTCAACCTCATCATGATAGTGATGTTTTTTCCTGAAACAAAGGGTGCGTTTCAATAATCATCACTGTTTATCCTTCGATCTATGTCAGATTTAATATCATATATATCTCCTCCAGGTAAAACATTGGAAGAGATGGCGGAAGTCTTCGGAGACCCAATCTTGCCAGATGCACAGGTGACAACAAACAAGGGAGAAGACAAAATACTGGATCCAGAAAGTGATACAAAATATGCACATTAGTTGGCTTCAGGAGTTCCATATATCTCAGCGCATTGGTCTATTTGTCTATTACAAGATCTCGTGAAGTTGATATGCTATACTTGAATAGCCTGGATTCCATCTTTTCTAGACTCGGATCATATGTACAAGGCTATACCAGTACACCCACTTCCTCATTGATGATACATTTGTATGATTACCCCCGGATTGGATCTCTGGAACCTGCAAGAGCCGATACGTCTTTATCAGGGTCCCGCGAGCTTGAGCCACGAGTCCCCTCATGATTAATGGCACCAAGTGCAGCTGGTGTGCTCTTTATGTGTCGCTATGTTCAACGAGTTCTTGCAGATTGTGAGAATCAATGATGTCCGCTTACGTTGATTAGCTTGCCAAGCTTCATTTCAGTAACCACAATCCCCTTCCCATCATTCATAGTCCCATTGTAGCTCAGAGCCCCCCTACCCTTGTCTGGTCTCCCCGTCTGTACAAAAAATTATCGATGCCTCATATTCCCCATCCCTACTTCGCTCCTTCGCACCTGAAACTACAAACTTCAGCATATATCCCATATAGTCATCGCCCTGATACTTCGGTCGACCACCCCATTTATCCGAATACTTGATCCAAATTGCGTTGAGGTTTGTTTGGGAAGTGGGCGGTACTGCATCAAGATGAACAACGGAAAATTCATTGAGAAGTTTCCGAATGTAGAAATTGACGACATCGTTAGTGAGCGGTCTGCGAGGTGGTTTGCCTGTGGTTGGGTATGTGATCATTGCTGAAGGAGTTTTGGGTGCGGGTGCGGGTGCAGGTGTGTTCAAGCGCGCTTCAAAAAGGTATGTGGGAGTCGGACTGAGTGTTTGAGTGTGCGGGAGCACTACAATGTCCTAAATACTCAGTCAGCATTTACCCTACTGAGCTTTATGATGGACAATCGACTCACCGACAAATCAACAGGGGTAGCTTCTACTGGTGTCCAGCCGATTTGGGCAAAACATAGAAAAATAGTGAGTGAAGCTCTGAGAGGAATGCTGCAGAGGTTGGAGTACATCGCAATGATTGGCGTGCTGAAGGAGATATACATTCAGAAATACATAACGAAGAACCAGAAGAGAATGTTGACTTTCTTACAGTGTAAGACAAACAAGGGAGAAAGTTCTTTGTCCAGCAAAGAAAAAGGTGATGAAATTTCCAGCGAGCGGTCAGACTGGGTAGATAGTAGACCATTTGTTCAAAATTTGGGCCCTTTATAGGTTTGAAGTAACCCTGGATGAACGAGGAAATACCGAGCTCTGAACGTAACAGCACCTCCGGTTGACAGTAATTCAACCTACCAAGTATTCGCGGGCTTACCCTGTTAACGTTCATGTTGGCTTTTATTTCAGGCAATTGACGAATACAGCCAGATAAGGACTCGGAGATACGATAGGCGCTATAGATGCTCGATTAGCGCCAATCGATTCGAGTCAACTTTTCTTTTACTTTCTTCGCTGGCAACTTCTCAATATGACTCTCGACGTGCTACACTTCATCGATAATAAGGGCGGAAATGCTGAGGAAATTCGAGAGTCCCAACGAAAAAGAGGTCACTCGGTCGAGATTGTGGATGAAATCATACAGATGTACAATGATTGGGTGAAGAGTACGTCCACCACTGACATTTATCGTTCGTATTCACTCTGAAGCATCCAAGTGGACTTCGAAGCAAATGGGCTTAGCAAACAGGTCAATGCTGTCCAGAAAGAGATTTCAGCGAAAAAGAAGGCGCGTCATGACCCAAACATGACTTGCAGTCTGTACCAACCGTCGAGCAGGCAAAAGAATCGGCAGATGATCTTGTAGCGAAGAAGAAAGACCTTGATGCTCAAGTCGAGGCAAAGCGGAAAGAAACGAAAGAATTTGAAGCACTGATGCGCAAGAAGGCTTCTGGTGTTGGAAATATTGTCGGACCCAAAGTACCTGTCAGTGACACGGAGGTGAGTTGCAGCGTTATTCCTTCACATTTGATATACAGCTATTTGTCAGGACGATAACTCCATCATACGGACGTGGCATCCCGCAAACGAAACTGACACACCTTCTGAACGGACTGGAATCATGCCTCACCATGAAGTGTTACTTAGATTAGATGCCATGGACCTTGATCGAGGTGGGTAATTTGACTCATTACATTTTATCCGACCGCTGTCCTCAAGACTATGACAGGTGCTAAGGTTGCTGGGCATCGAGGATACTACCTTACCAACGATGGAATTGATCTCAATCAAGCACTAATTTCATACGGCCTTGATTTCCTACGGAAGAAAGGCTACAAGAAGATTCAGCCTCCGTTCATGATGAGCAAGGATTGGATGGCTAAAACAGCCCAATTAGACCAATTCGACGAGGAACTATACAAGGTACGTATTATTCAAACCGCTTCCAAGATGTTTTCCTTATGGTTCCAAAGGTCATCGCAGACGATGACGAGAAATATCTCATCGCAACTTCGGAACAACCCATTTCAGTTTTCCATTCCGACGAATGGCTAGAAAAGACCCAACTCCCCATCCGATACGCGGGTTACTCGACGTGTTTCCGGAAAGAAGCTGGTTCTGCCGGGCGAGATATGTGGGGTATCTTCCGTGTTCATCAATTCGAGAAGGTGGAACAGTTTATCGTAGATGACCCGGAGAAGAGCTGGGAAACGCTAGAGAACATGATCTCCAACAGCGAAGAGTTTTATCAGAGCCTTGGGCTAAGGTATCAAGTCGTGGGTATTGTCTCTAGCGCACTGAATCTGGCAGCTGCGATGAAATACGATCTGGAGGCCTGGTTCCCGTTCCAGAAGGGATATAAGGAGCTTGTTTCGTGTTCGAATTGTACTGACTACCGTGCGTTCAACTCCCCTGAAACTCTTCCTGCTGTGTTTACTGATCGAATGTTTTTGTCAGAGTCTCGCCGATTAGAGGTCCGATGTGGCCTGAAGAACAAGGATCAAACGCGTAAAGTTTACTGCCATATGTTGAACGGTACTCTCTGTGCTACCGAGCGCGCGCTTTGTTGTTTAGTCGAGAACCACCAAACCCCCGATGTATGTCCTTTATTTTCGTAATAGTAACATCCTACTCAGAGTCTCCTTTTCGTATTATCGAAGGGTGTTGCGATTCCTGAAGTCCTCCAACCTTACATGCAAGGCCGCACGTTTTTGCCCTGGGTCAAGGAGCTGCCGAAAGGTCTACAGAAAAAGACCGCGTAGATAGATAGTCAACGCCTAGCCCTTTGTTTCTTGTATTGACGTACCGTATTCGTATATATACTTTCAGTAAATGTTCATTCTTGCTCTGCTCAACATCGTGATTATCCCCCACAGTTGGGGAGGGTCGAAAAATTTCATTGGAAACAAAAAAAAATATCAGACCAGTAGAACAACCATTCAAAATCAACCATTCAGAACAGATATGTTATAAATCATCGTTGTTTCCGCTTCCCACCCGTACCAGCAGTAGATTTTCTGGTAACCCTTTTACTCGAAGCGCCGCCAGCCCCTGTCTCTTCCGCCAACGATATCCTTGACGACCTTCTCCTGGGACCAGATTCTTCAGTCGACAATGCAGAAGCGACCGACGAGCGTGTTTTACGCATCGTACGGCGAGCAGCCAAAGGCGCTACCTGGTCCTGGTCCTCTCCAATTTCTTCCTGGTCGGCATCCCCGTCGTCCTCTTCGTCATCATCATCATCATCAGACATCCCACCTGGAACGCGCCGTTTGGATTTTGAGCTTGTAGTCGTATGTCGTGGTTTTTTACCTCTTGGTTTTGTCGTCCGAGCGGAAGTCGACGCGGATGCGGAGGATTTTGCGGAAGCTGAGGTATGAGTATTTGCGGTGGTGGCTGAGGTGGAGGTGTAAGGAACGTTGCTTTTTCGGGAACGGGTTTGACGAGGTGGAGGGTGAGAGGGAATTTCATCGATCATATCCTCGTCCTCGTCCTCTTCATCTGTAAACGCCCCAGGAGGTCTCTTTTGAGACGTTCGTAAACTAACGCCAGCACTGTTAGTGCTGCTGCTTGCACCAATCAAACTTCTCCGGCTTTCTCTTTCATCGTTCTCGGGACTATTGCTTCCCGCATTAACGAATAGAGGATAGTCGAGTCCTGCACCTTGACCGTCATCAACTGCCATCGCTTCATTCTTCAAGATATCCCCATTGTGTGTTCCGTCTTCTGAGACGGCAAGTTGATCGGTTCCCCTGTTACGAATTCGTTTCTCGTTTGATGAAGGTGGCCTCTCGGGACTATGGCTCCCTGTAGTCGAACGGCGAGATGCCCCTCCAAGCTCGGGCGCGGGATCATCTATGCTGAAAGGATTAGATAACGGTGGGTTATTCACAATGGGTGGCTTATAGAATGCATTAGGTTTTCGCTTAGATGAAGAGAACAGTGTCGGAGTTGACCCGAAGCCTGTCCCTGAAGTAGATAAACCGAGAGCGCCATTCGGAGAATTAAAGGCAGCGGAATTGAATGGTAGACTTTTCCGGCCAGAAGGCTGAGTAAGTCCAGTAAGTTCACCATTGAGATTGTGTGCTGCGCTGCCGCCCGAGTTGAGTGAACCACCAAACCCTAAACTCGAGTTCAGAGCGATACTTGAGTCTCCGCTGCTGCTGGCGATTGGCAAGATTGGTGCTCCACCAAACCGGGTAGCAACCAAACGTGAGGAAGCAAGGTTTTCGTGGTTCCCTGGACCCGTTGAGCTGGTAAGGGAGAAGGAAGATGAGACTGCCGTAGAAGGAATCAATGGTACAAGAGACTCTCTTGGAATTAGGGCAGCAGTGGCAGAAGGTGTCGGCAAAACCACTCCGTTGATTTGAGGATGATTTTGAGAGGCCGTAGAAACTACTCCGTTCATGCGAACGGAGCTACTCGAAAGGTCTCGAGCAGGGATCTCCTCCCATGAATCAGACATGTTCGTATCATCAGCGATGACGTTGGTAGTCGGCATGCTGAACATGGGGGTCCCTTCAATCTCAGCATCCAACAAAGTGCGTTCAACTACAGGCAATGTTGAATAAAGATTCTCAATCGCGTCTTTACGTTGTTGAATCATTTTAGTTGCGGCGGGTGTCAAAGAAAAAATTGAACCGGCAACAGAGAACTGTCGGTGGAGTTTGATGGCGTCCGCGTATAGGCCTATTTGTATGAGACGTGTACAAGCAAGATTCTGGAGGGCTGCTAGACCAAGGGAGGAAGGCGATTTTGTGGAATTTGCGGCCACAGATGGAAAGCTTGCATAGGAATGAAGAATGGATTCTTCAAAGGGGGTGAGCGGTATAGTGAGAAGATGTATAAGGGCAGTCGTTTTGAGATTGGCTGTGGGCGTGGGGCTCAGCTTGGTGAAAACAAACGGAGAACAGAGACGTACGCGACACACACCACTCGAGCATCTTCTTAAATAGCCTCGAGCGAGTAGGACTCAGTTCGCTGAAGGACCGCTGGAAATTCCAAGCTTCAAAAAGACCGTGATGAGCAAGGGCAACCAGGTAAAGGTCCAGATCATCTGGTTCAGTGAGGAGTGGTTTCGCGGTGCGAATATATCTGACAACAAGTGCATGAGGGTCAATGTCAGATGCTGTGGATATGGCTTGTAGAATTTTTGAAGAATAGTCCTGATTCAAGCGCGAGTCGGAAAGTAATGATACCGCAATCTATTGACGCGTTTGTATCCCTTCTTTTCAATATAGATTCAGAGACTCACCGGTACATTCACCGCCGCATCTAAACACCAGTACGCCTCTGCCAGTTGCGCAAACTGTGGCGGAATCAAACGGTCCCTTTGAAACCTTCTTTCTCGTCCATCCCTATGCCATTTTAGCAGATAGTAAAACAGACAGTCTTTCTTAAGCGCATCATAAGTCGACTCGGCGATCGCGTTCAGAAGCCTTTGTAGACCGGGAACATCGTTTGGTGGAAAAAGTGTATCCGGCTCTCGGATTCCTCCAAGGGTAAGTAGAATGTCAAATAGCAGAGTATCATCTAGAATAGCTCGACGCTGTTCGATTGCTTGAACGCGTTCTTTGTGCCAGGGAAAAAGGTCGGCAGTAATGTCAAAATAGCTGAGTAGGTTAGTCAGACGCTAAAGAGTCTTGAGTAAGTTAGCCAGACTGAAGGATGCATAGTGCTCACAATGTCCATTTTGAATAATAGCGATAGTGAGAGCCCTCGTTAATTGGACGTCGGTCTCCCAATAGATTTAGAACATCTCGCTTTGACCGGCATGTGACCGATCGCACAATTGCAAGGCTCCGCTTACATAATACGGAGATGAGTGAGCCGGCGGCGTGAGTCGGCCAGTGCCAGTTTGGCACCCATTTTCTCACAGACTTTCATCGCCTCTTGAAGTTATTGTATGCTACTGTTTTGACACCTGCGTTTTTTTCATTTGCGGGTCTAAAGCCCCGCCAAACCTACTTCATATTTGTTATTTATCATGATCATTCCTGTCGAACTAGCCATAGGCTGGCTTATACAGTGCATAAAATCACGTTTCCGCGATCCAAAAAATGGGGGCGAACGATTAATACTGTGTACAGAGAAAGTCAAAGGATGAAGCATTACTTTGACTTTCATCCGGGAGAGCTCGGTACTACTTGTGTATCGAAAGAGAAACAAATAGTGTGGCCCATCAGCGCGAAAGAAACAGATAGATAGAGTCGTAGATGTAAGCCACATCGTCAAGAGTTATCTTGTTTACAACAGCAGCCGCCCAAACACATCCGGGTTGCAATGTACCTCTAATCATCTTCATCCTCGACCTCCTCAATCTTTGCAGTTCTGCTTTGAGGCCTGGAATTCCCGGAATCCTCAACCTCTTCCACAAATGCTCCACCATTCTTTTTAAGCTTCTCCACGTCGCTCGACTTGTCTTTGTGCTTATCTCCCTTCTTCTTCTTCGACTTCTTCTTCGGCACGTCCCACTCCCATAACGGTATGAACGATTCCACCTGTGGAAAAAGGGTTAAGGAAACCATTCACGAACCGTATATCTCAGAATACTCACGAATCCAACGTCGGCGAATAATTGCGGGAATATCCAGATTCCTGGGCTGGCGACAATAACCGTCATGATATAAAATATCAACCGCACGATGGCGATAGCGAAGAACAACCCTATGAGACCCAGCATTCCCATACTAAGGTACCATACACCCAAACGCATAGTGGGTGGCCAAAGAGGGAACATGACACCTCCAAGCATAATTGCAACCATGAGGATACCACCCGCATACGTCGTCCACTGCGATCCATCATAGAACCACGCGTAGTATTCGTCCTGAGCAAACTTCTGCTCCTGTATGATCTGCAGAGTTTTTGGAGAGGAAGAGGAGGAGCCCGAAGGACCGCCGCGCTGAACGCGTAGGAAGAACGTGAATGCATTCACAGCATTCAATACGGTTTGGGCCTCTATTTCGGTAGAAATTTTCGGAACATTCTTTTGCTTCGCGTATGCTGGTGAGAGAAGGGCTTTCACCGCGGATTTCCCTGTTACCGTATGATTAGATGAGAGCGGCGCAAATAGAGATGACTACTACGTACCCTTAAAGTAGTCGATCCTCTTGCCATTCAAAGCACCCACACGCACTTTGACTCCTGCATTTCCACTTCGTAAAAATTGGGCCACCTTCTTCATCTCCGGTGGAGCTTTGGCTTGCTGTTCCATCGACATTGTGCGCAAATTCGGGAGATTCGTATAAGAGAGGAGGTATCTGTTTGCAGTATGAATGAACGAGATACAACCCAGAGGGTGATACACCCTGACGCGGATAAAGAAAGAATTGCGCTGGCATCACTGCCACTGGCATGCTTGGATTACTAAGCGTCGAAGGTCAGTCGGGCACCGGACCGCTGCAATCCAAGATTAATGCCAGTCACTCACATCTTTGTCAACGTTGCCAATGTGCTATTTTGGCCCAGACTGCCACGGAGGATGATATCTCCTTATCTATATAACTACTGAGCGTTCAAATGCATCAGGATCCAAGGATCAACTCTTTGAGCTTACTAGTTTCCCAATAGAAACCAAACTCAAGGCGCCACATCCATTAGAGGGATGGAAGCATCGTGGATATAGCGGTGTATGTGCTCACAAGTTCTTTCTGCTTCAAGCTGCACACTCATCAGATTGGCCGTGAACAAGTTTCGCAACTAATCGTCGACCCTGATGAACTTCGAGCCATTCGTACCGGCAAATTCCCAGATTTCAAGGGATCATTCGACTTGGGCAGTGAGGATTCTCAAACGCTCCCAAATAACTGGATTCCGGACGAAGACCTTCCAGGTTTTCGAACCTATCCGACAAATTTCTACAACACTTGCCGCGAATTTCAACTCTCCATCCTCCTTCCTGCCCTCGCCCTTGGCCTCGACCTTCCAAAAGACTTCTTCCTTGGCTATCACGAAGCAAACGGGAACCAACTCAGGCTATTGCACTATTCCGGAGCTCCTACCAGCGCATTCGAGAGTGGCGAGAGAGGAAGTATCGGAGCACATACGGATTTCGGAACCGGAACGTTGTTGATGATTGCGGTGGTTTGGAAGTCGAAACTCCATCGCAGGGGACTGTTGTACAATATCGGAGATTTTCTGATGCGGTGGTCAAATGACACCCTGAAATCGACCCTCCATCGTGTTCGTGCGCCGCCGGGGAGGGATGATCAAGGTGACGATGGTACAACGAAAGAAAGATTCTCGATGGTTATGCTTATATATGTGCGTTTCACGTCTTGCCATAATCCAAGCTTCATGGGCGCTGACAAGGAGAACACTATCGAATGTCTTCCGGGATGCTCTGGTCCTGACAAACCGAAGAAATATGAGCCTATCAAGACTGGCGAATATATGAATATGCGACTGAATGCCACATACTGAGCGCGACATAGTAAATGGCACAATTTCGATTTGTATATCTCGTAAACCTCCCTCTTCCGCTATCATGCTGTATTGCGATTTTCTTTCATCTTCTATTTGTTCGTGAAGTGTATACTATACAATTGGTCATTGAACGGTGGCTGATTCGATGACATTGGTGGGAGGTACGTAGGTAGTTCAAAGGAAACGGGAGATATGAAGGAGGTAAGAGGGAGGTAGAGGAATAGGGTAAGGAGGAGGGAAGGAGAGTAGGATGCTTCGGTTGGAGGTGTTGATGATGACATGTAGTTATGGTCTAATTCATCTCGTTCCCTCATTCAAGGCCATCATCTGGTGTTGTTGTTGCAATTGCAACGCCCTCTGCGCCTGCTCTCGAAGAACAGCTTGTTGCTGGAGTTGTTGGAGTTGCTCTCGTTGGTCGCGTGGTTGTGACTAGAGGGAGATATTAGAAAAGTAAGAGCTTGGGTGGAATAATGTGAGATGAGTAACGAAAGACTACAACACATACCTGTTGTTGTTGTTGCCCTTGTTGCTGCCTTAGAGCAGCCTCCTTCTGCTCTCTCTCCCGCTGTACTTGGATCACTTGCTACACAACGAAAGAATAGAATCAGAAAAATTACATTGATTGGTGAGCAAGGAAGTGAAACACACCTCCTCCTCGGTGCTACTGGGAGAAACATATAGCCCTATATCAACCTCTCTGGGGATAGGCCCGATCTCTGTGCCGGTTTTGCGTTCGATGCGGTCGAGGTTGAAACGGTCTTCGTATGTGACCAGGTTGATGGCGAGTCCGAGGTGGCCAAAACGTCCGGAACGACCTATGATACGGAGAAGAGGTGAAGAAGACGGGAAAAAAGATTGAAAAATCGTCAATAAAGAGCGACCCAAACAAATGAAAACGGCAACTCACCGATCCTGAGTTTTTCGGGAAATTCGACACCCATATGCTTTGACAGCATTTTCTTCACGCTGGCAATCTGCAGCGCAAGCTCACGAGTTGGGACGAGGACAATGCCTTGGATAAGGGAGGAATAATGAATGCAGCAGTTTTTCCTGTGCCGTTCTTTGCACGAGCGAGAACGTCTCGGCCACTGAGTGCGGTAGAAATATCGAGGTTCGGGGGCTGGGGTGATGGTGGCTGTTGTTTCATAACCCCCCAACGTGGCGAAGCTTGTATCTCAAGATTATTACGCTTCAGGAAGAGTATCGATTGACCCCTTCACGTCAGTAAAAATCCCTCCAGGCCGTCCGCGCCATCGTTTAGGCTAGGACAATGGTTTCTGGAGAATGGGCTGTTGACTGGTGACGGCTTGCGTCGAGGGATTTACGCCAAATACATATCAAGATTTTTTTAGGAGATCAAGTTATATATGTTTTTCTCCATTCCGTTTATTTACCTCGCGCGAGAACTTCCGGGATGGAATGGGGAGAATGAGGGAAGGAGTGGAAGTCACCTCTGTGAATTCATTCTTGGCGAGGAAACATAAAAACAAGTACCTTGTGAAGGGTGCACAGTGCATGCAGGAACAACTTGCATCAGTGGGGATACGGTATGATATTCCAAAACTACATCATTATCATTATCAATCCGACTCTGAGTCTGAGTACGCGTGCCCGGCTGTAATTCTAACAACAACCCCATCCTTATTTTTGAGTTCTGATATACGGCCCTTGCCATATTTGTCTTCGCCATATCTGACGATCCCTATGCATCCATCTTCGGACTCACCCTTCACCCGTCCCTCACAATAATTTATTCCTTCTGCTCTAAAAGCGTACTCAAGCTTCAAGAGGAACTTGAAGTCCGTTATGTTCACCGTATTCGTTTGGGCGGCGGCTGGGTACATGCGCGGAGTACCACGATTTATATAATGATTCGTTAATTTCCATTTGTATTCGACGGCCCTCTCAACAAGGTCAACTGCTCGTTGATAAATCAATTCATCCAGTACGGAAACACTTCCACGGCCTATCTGTGTCGTTTTGATCCCCACCCAGGTAAGGCTGAAGAGCGATACCAGGTCGGGGTCACTTAACTTCTGCTTTGGAAGCTTAACACCTGTTGTTGGTGGCTCGGGATGCGCTCCAGCGGTCGATTTGGTAGGGTGCCCTGGTGCTTGGCCCGGATGATCTATGTTTTCCCATTCTTCGTCGCTCTCCACCTTATGCCAGTCTTGGTCAATAGCTCCTGAACGAGCTTCCATCACCGAATGACTACCAACCTGGATTTGTTTAGATTATATCATCAAAGTCCATACAAATCGCAAGACCAACCGGTACGACTATTTGAGTAGGGTAGCTCAAAGCGCCGATGGTTCTTATATCGGGATCAGAACCGCTCTCGACCTAGATATATCGACCGCGTGTTTCAATGACTTCACCTTGCTTGAATGCAGCAGGCCACTTACGTTGGCACCTCGAGCATATGACCTCTGAGTGATGCCTTTTGTGAGCTCAGAAGAGGCTATCATATCGCTGCTGACCTATGTAGATAGGTGGAGTGAGCATTGGACGTTCAATGCATGAAAAAAAACAGGTAGGTCACTTACCGGTGCACCAGCAGCGCCAGAGACGATCCCGAGGAGTATATAGACAAAAAGTTGATTGAGATGCATAACTAGGATTTGTCAAGGGAACGGAAAGTGCTGTGTTTTTAGAAGAATAAGAGGAGAGGAAAGACGAGGAACTCGACCAGCAAGTTGGGGATTTGTTTGAAGGATCAATCACCTTCTTTATACCCCAACAAGATACGCGAGACTGGATCCCACAAGGAGATAGCATCAGATAGCATCATGCAATGCCAGGGCTACCAGATGCTATTATACCTTGATCATACCGTAAGTTTTGAAGATATGTATGTTTTTACGCGAGGCAGGCTTTTACAAGAGAACAGCAGGAAACTACCACATTGTGCAATTTCAGTAGTGGACTCAGCAAGACAAAGCACTCCTCCGGTGTTGTCTTCCATGCATGATAGGACTAGTGTGCCCTTACCGGGGGGGAACTGCTTGGTCACTTGCACCCGTTCCGTTTCCATTGAGCGCCAGTAGGCACCAGTGACCAGTCTCTACTTTCTATCTTACAAATTTGATGCGCTGTGCGAGTCGCCACAAACTTCTTCTGATGGAGAGGTACGCAAGCAACGCGGAAGAACGCGCGTATTTGGGAGAGTTTTGATAGGTTTTGACGCACTGTGCGCAGCCTTCCGATGGAGGCTAAACAACACATATTCGTTGCGAAGTGCAATTGAAACCAATGACGAAGTCTTCAAGAAATTTCGATGGGTCCAGCCGGGTCCTCAGATAGAGAAAGTCTGGAGAAGGCCCCCGGAAACTACTACTGAACCCCGCCCGGCCAGATGCTCTGAATGATGCTATGTTTTGGGCTCAAATGACGCTATTTCGGACAAGGATTGGTCACGTGTAGTCCAAAAATTTCTCCCCGAAGTGTAAAATTTCCATTTTTGCTACTTATTTAGGGTCTTGATTCTCGAGAGTAGAAGTTTACTAGCTTACTAGCCGTTATCAAATCAAGTTTTCACCTTTTGAATGTTATTCCCCCATGAGTCCCAAAATTTTTGCTCAACCAGCTTGAATGACGCTATAACGGACAAGGTTTTCCCATTTGAGCTCTATTTGACGCTATTTTCGGACAGGGATTGAGCAAATTTTGGGTCCGAGATGATGCTATTTCGGGTGGGGTTCTGCAGTAGTTTCCGGGGGCCTTCTGGAGAGAGAGAAAAAATACGCCCGGCTCACCGGACCGGCGTAACCGGCTCTAGATGGCTTTCAACAGAAGCACTGCCCACGGTCAAATTAGTAGACTTTGGAGATGGTACTTCAAGGGTATGAACCAGAATTGTCCATAATTCCAGTGCTAACATCCAGAGCGCCCTTGATATTGGAAAAAAGCTCTATGTTGGCTTTGCCTACCTTATAAAGACTGGAATTCCTCAGGGTCAAATTGATGGAATCTTTGACTAGGTAAGATGTCAGATGCAATGAGATTGCAGCATTCTTATGGCACCATAAGTCAGCAAAACTGTTTGCATTGCCAATGTTCCTTCTGTGTTTGTGTCATGAAGTACGTAGCCCCTATCATTTTCCTTTTCTCACCATCTCTACGTCCTTATTTGTACAATACATCACTCCATCACTTTCACGTCCCACCATTGTCGAACCCTCATCAATTACTGATCCACCTGACCCTCTTCATCAATTACTAATCCATCTGTTACTCTTCTCCTTCTACCGGCTTCCACCACCTTCTTTATTCTCAAACTGTACAGTATTACATCGTTATTTCTTGCAGATTGGATTGTGTATATAAAGCCAACTTCCCACTACCTGGTCCCTTATCTTGACCCCTTTGTCATTATCTTGGGACCAGGTATGTGCCTACTTACTAGTACTTACAACTACGATGCTAATATAACTCTGTCATTATCTTGGGACCAGTCTGTCCACACTCCGCTCAGTTGCTCCACTTCTACCATTTTCTCAGTTGCTCCCCCACACCATGTGCCCTGTTGCTCCGCACCACTGCCCTGCTTAGTCACTCCGTCGCTGACACTTTGTGACAGTTTGCCTCAAATTCCAGCATGTTTAGCACTATAACTATTACAAGGCTGTAGTTTATGGAATTATTGTCCTTATGTACTATCATAAAGTATGTAGCCCCTATCATTTTCCTTTTCTCACTGTCTCAACACCCTTACTTGTACAATACTCCACAAAAGGCTGCAAACCAGTGTGCCGGAACCCCCAAAATGCACTACACATTTGTGTCACTAGACCACTGCCATCATAAAAACTCACAACTTTTGATTGCCATTTGGTGCTTACAGGGACCTCCTCTTTCAGAGTCAGTGATGATTCATCACTGTCAAACCCCCATCAATTACTGATCCACCTGACCCCCTTCATCAATTACTGATCCACTTGTTACCCTTCTCCTTATACCAGCTTCTGCCACCTTCTTTACCCTTGAACTGTACAGTATTACATCATGATTTTTCACAGATTGGATTGTGTATATAAAGCCAGCTCCTCATAACCTGGTCCCTTATCTTGACCTCCCTGTCATTATCCTGGGACCAGGTATGTGTTTACTTACTAGTACTTATGACTACAATACTCAATACAACTCTGTCATTATCTTGGGACCAGTCTGTCCATCCTCCACTAGTTGCTCTGCTCCATTGTCCGTTTAGTTGCTCTGCTTTGCTGCTCTGCTGCTTTGTGACATGTATGGTACTCCATGCAAAATTAAATTTTCATGGTTGTAATTTTGCCTTATTTGGCCAAATGTAACACTGAGTTGAATTGTATTGATTTCTTGTAACTGTGACTTTCTGTCACAATTATTTTTTTCTCATTTCACTCAATTACTCCCTGTTACTCCATAAATAGTTTATGTAAAATTGCTTTTATTTTACTTTTCTCAAAAAACATTCAATGTTGGTTCCTGAAAGGCACCCTTTTTTTTTGATTCCATAATATTTAATAAACCTGAAGAAAGGAGCTGAATTTTTGCCATGCACAGTGGTACAGTGGCCTGCAATTGCATATCAAAATATGACTGGATCTCTGCCCAATGTCGTGCTCCTTCTCATTCTCCTTGTGACCCACCTCTGCACTTCAATTTGGAAGCTGGAGGTCACGATGAAGAAAATTGTCCAGTCAACCCCAAATCGGGTGCCAACAATGATAATCTTGAAAACCAAGACCTGGATGATAACTCTGGCAGTTTACTGTGAGGTGGGTCGGGTGGCTGTCAAGCCCATGCCTCGGGCCTCCATTTCGCCGCTCGGTACTCCGAAGATTTATCAGTTATTGTAATTTCTTCCTTATTGTTCTTTCTCGCTACACATACCCTTTAGTTCTAGTCTCTCCTTATTGTCTTTTACTTTACCCTGCAGGTCCTACACGTGTGGCTCCTAGTAGTTAGTCTGGGGCTCCACACCAATACACCGCTCCGTAGATATAAATACTGCCTGTACGCTACTGTAGTTCCTCAGTTTAATTATCGACTTAGATTCCCTCTTTAACTCTGTGCTCCTCTAAGTCTTCAGGCTACGCCTTGAAGTACTCTCTCTATAGCCTTTGGACTTATAAGTTCTTTGGGCTCGCTCCTCGTCACCGGCGTTACCGCCGCTCCAACCTGGCTGCTACTTAGCTCCTCCCTCTATACTCTCGATCTCCGGGGACTAACGGCGTAACGGCGGTGTTGTCAATAACTTCACTACTGTCCCACTCGTCTTCCGCACTTAGACACTCTGTGACCTCTGGCACGGTTACACGGTGTACATGATCTTAACAGTATAATTAAACTCACTCCGTTAATGTCGTACTGACATATCATTTTTATGCCTCCGAAAACCCGAGCTCAATCTAGAGCTAACTCCAAAGAAAACACTTTCTTCACTACAGCCCAATCCTTCGCCCCTTTCTCCGAATCCATTTCTGCCATCGGTCAACCACGTCGCCATAATCGCGGTTTCGGTCCAGCCACAGCCCCTACTACGTCTACTCTTCCTGAAGCCATGGAAGAAGAACAACAATTCGAATACAGTACTTTGTACACTGGTGACGGACAACCTGTCCAAGTCTTGACTCCTTGCCGTGGACAACCCCCCGTGGTCGCTCCGGCTCGGGGCCGGCCTACAACTCGAATTGATTCTCCAATACTCCAAGCCATAGCTCGCCGTACAGGTAAACAACCTCAATGTCGAGCTGCCTCAGAATCTCCTCGTGACCCGCCTCCTCACTTTGATTTGGATACTGGTGATCACGACGATCAAGACCCTCCTGTCGACCCCGATGAACCGGGCGCCGACAATAATCACGACGATCTGGACGACGACTCCGGCGGTTTACCGCGTGGTGAGCCTGGCGGTCCCGGCGGATCTGGTGGACCTGGTGGACCTGGTGGACCTCGTTCCCCAATCTCTCCTAACATCCCCAACGAGCAACGTGCTATGTTGGAACTCCTCTCGGGATTCAAGGGTTCCATTGAATCCCTCGGTACCATTCTCGCCGCCCTCGGCCGTCCCTCTGACAGCTCTGAATCCAAGAGCAAAGTCAAGGAACCAGAGGTATTCCACGGTTCGGACCCCCGAAAACTCAAGACGTTCTTCGTCAATCTCGCCCTGGTCTTCAATGACCGTCCCAAGTACTTCACCGACCAACAGAAGGTGAACTACACCCTTTCTTACCTCAGTGGATCAGCCAAAGAATGGTTTGTCTCTGACATCCTTGACCCGGATCTCGACTCGCTGCCGGCCTGGACGTCGTCCTTCAAGGCCCTTGTAAAGGAGCTGCAGGACAATTTCGGCGTTTACGACGCCCAAGG